>OY735253.1:6172392-6194350 GCA_963457715.1 Argyresthia albistria | reverse complement strand
TGTAGATGTCATAGGCACGTCTATTACTGTAGATGTCATAGGCACGTCTATTACGTAGCCAACACAATTACATGAGGACCCAGCCTGCTGAACAAACACGTTCCCTACGTACCATACGTATATAATACAGTGCCATGAATCGTAAAGATGGCGAGTTATTATACGTACGCAGCCTACTGCTGTCGATGTCATAGCCACGTCTATTACGTAGCCAACACAATTACATAAGAAACCAGCCTGCTGATACAAACACGTTCCCTACGTACCATACGTATACAATACAGTGCCATGAAGCGTAAAAATGGCTAGTCATTATACGTGAGCGGCCTACTGCTGCAGATGTCATAGCTACGTCTATTACGTAGCCAAAACCATTACATAAGGACCCAGCCTACTGATACAAACACGTTCCCTACGTACTATTATATGTACGTATACAGTGCTATGAAGCGTATAGATGGCGAGTCATTCATTATACGTACGCGGCCTACTGCTGTAGATGTCATAGCTTCGTCTATTATGTACACGTAATTAATTTATTAGTTAGAATTGTACCTTATATAGTGCTACATGGATGTTTTGGCACTTAGATGACATTGAAAGGGAGCGCTACTGTGTCAGCACGTCAGCGTCAGCACTAACCATACTGTGAACTGCAACAAAGTGACATATTTCCAAGATGGTCGCGTTCCGAGTTTGGGCCACGCGCCAAAACATCTATTTATATTTTTACTAGCTATACTAGGTAGAAGTTATTCCGATGCTACTGTTAATGTTAAATAGAGTTGCAATGTACGGTCGCCTGCGTCTAAAAGTATACGGGCAGGTCATATTAACGAGTGAATCCCGCTTATACTGCTTGTATACTTTTAGGCGGAGGCGACCGTACATTGCAACTCTATTTAACATGAACAGTAGCATCGGAATAACTTCTACCTATACTATACTCTATTTTTTTATATGAAAATACTTAAAGTCAAATAGAGGTCAAGAAAGGGTTTATAAAGGTGGGATGATTGAGTAAACAATACAAGGTTTATGAAAATCTTATCCATAGGTAATTAAGATGAATGAAGTTTTAAGGGAGTCTTAAAACTTCATATACTGTGAGCTCAACCCTATTGAGCTTATATGGGCTCAAGTGAAAGGATATGTAGCGAGTAAGAATAAAAGTTTTAAATTATCTATTATCTATATATATAAAAATGAATTGCTGTTCGTTAGTCTCACTAAAACTCGAGAACGGCTGAACGGATTTATCTTATCTTAGTCTTGAAATGTTCGTGGAGTCTAGGGAAGGTTTAAAGGCGAGGAAAAAATCGAATAATTTCCGGGAAAACCCTAAAAACAGCCCTTTTCTATTTCCCATACAAACGTTTTCTAGAGTCAATCGTTTTCTAGAGTCAATTTTATTTTAACTTTATTGCTATTCATAAAGTTCATATTAAATTGAGGCAGTACGAAGTCTGCCGGGTCAGCTAGTCTGAATAAAAACGTTACTTCCGGAAGCACTGTCTTCAATCACCAAGAGTCGACCAAATCATTCAACAACAGGCCGACTGTCCGACTTGCAAGCAATATGCTTTGTAGGTTTACATTAATAAATAAATAAAATAAATAATCCTGAAACTTTTTGTAACTACTTAATTAATTCAGCTGATTGTCCTATTTTGGCTAAAGGACAATGCTACGAATGTATGAAAAAAAAACCCAGGCCCGGCGCAAACGAAACTTAACTCAAATAATTGGTATAATTGAGTAATAAAATAATCCATGGGAGACATGATCGAAATCGATGGCTAAGTGCGCGAAATTGCTATTCGAGTTTTTACAGGCGTCATACTAATATTTATTTAAATGATGTGATTATTACTATCGCATGCTGTAAGTTTCTATATGTCTCGCTCATACATTTTTGGAGCTCGTAATGTCTCTCGCTCTGTTCTAGGTAGACTCGGTCTATTTGTCGTAAGGTTACTTACTATATCGTTTTCTTTTCTGCTTTAATAGTTTTACTAACGTAATTTGACGTAGATATTTACATAATTTCCTTTATGTATTTTAAGATTCATCGTGATGAAAATTCGAAAGATGCATGCATATTACTCTACACTACACCAAGGAGCATAAGGCTATGGTCACCGAGAACACACGGTGACTAGGGGCTGTGGCAGGTGTGACTCCGCTTGTGGCACTTATGAAGCTTTTGGACGAGCTAGGCACACATACCGATCATATAAGAAGACTTAGTTTAGTACTTACTTATTGTTTGTTTCTATTTGGAAAACTTTGTTTCAGATCAGATTTCATAAACGACTACCTACACTTTTGGGATTTGTTTTTATTTTCAATACATAGTACTCAGGCCTAACAAAGAGGTATCATAGTTTTATATTTTTGTTTTATTGTACAGTCGAGTTTATTAATATGAGCATTACCTAGGCATCAGATATAAATGACATGGAAGGGTACATAACTAACTATACTTTGTCAAGAAAAGCTAGGTTAGGGCACCTCTGCGTGTTTTGATAGACAAACGAAATATGTCTTTAACGAAAACACGCAGTAAGCTGCAAATGTTGCCATCATTTAACGTCATTTCTTGACAAAGTATATCTGGACAAATTCACATATGTTTTATTGCTGAATCTGCTTCAAATATTTATGAAAGCTATAGAAAAGAAGATCGAGTGAGTTTGGAGCGGCCGAGGCTGGTCAGCTTGCCGATAGGTCCGCAAAATGTGTGGGGTCCAGGGCGGCAAGATTTGCGACGGCTATTTATTCATCAAAACGTGTGTGCTGTTAATAAAAGGTTGTTGATAAAAATGTCGATAATGACCCCTCACTATTAAAATTTTGTTGATTAGGGTATCACATATCATAGGGAATCAGACAGCAACACGGCCTCCTTAGTTGAATAGTTGAATTTTCATAATTAGTGTTCCTCATAAAGAACCCTCTATTTGACTTTAAGTATTTTCATATAAAAAATGGAGTATAATAGGTATCTACATATTATTTAAGTACTAATTAATTAAGTGTGAGGGTGTACCCATATTTAATTAGAATAGAATAGTATAGCAAGTACTTTATTCATCTGTCACAAATACATAATTAGTATTAAGAAACAATTGGGAAATAAAATATACGCATGAAGACAAAAATAGCAATAGCAAAATAGGAATTAATAATTAGCTGACCAATGAAAAAAAAACTTCGTTACCTAGTTCATTGACCCCATTAGCCCATTAGCTGATGCAATGCATTTTTTCTGACGCTTACTGATTATCTGTTGAAAAGTCTAAGACAGATTCTTTTGTTTTGTTTACCAGAGGGTTGAACTTTATCAGGTGCCAAGTAGGTCCCAATAGAGAGAGAGAGATCTCTACCAGAGATAAGCTTGCCTTTGTACATGTTTTTTTCCAATATTAAGTGTCTATGTTATATTTTATGTGCAATAAAGTATAAAGTAAAGTAAAGTACCAAATCATAAGAAATTAGGAACGGATGGGATAGAGCCCCGGTTTTGTTTTGTTATTGTGAAACCAAATGAGATTGCGATCGCGTTGGTATATCAAGATAAATAAATGTTTTATTTATATCCTATCAGTAGCTTACGTAAGTAATTAATTACTAATATTTTGTTTTCGTCCTATGAATGTATTAGTTATCGAAGATAGGAAATTTCCTATACTTATATTAGACTAACAACTGCCTGTGGCTTCACACACGCTAAATATCTTAATAGTCCGCCTTTACGCTATAAAATTACTCCTGTACAAAGTTTTATCTCTTCGCTCTAAGAGCGAGTTTTACCAACGAAGAGTAACTTTTTACTCAAGAGTATCTCCTACTTTTTCATAGAATGAGAATGTCCTCATTTTGACCTGTCATTGTCATACAAATTATCCCCGGGATAGTTATTATCGCATAACTTTTTGTAGGTAAAATCCACCCTAAGAGCCAGTTTTACCAACGAAGATTATTTTTTTACTCGAGAGTATCTTCTACTTTTCCTATGAATGACCTCATTTTGAACTGTCATTGTCATTCAAATTATCCCCGGGATAGCTATTCTCACATAACTTTCCAATCCACCACAATCCACCCTAAGACCAGTAGTTATGGCTGTGCGTTGATTTAATCATCAGTCACTTGAATCTTAAAAACGGAAATAAAATAGGAAAAACCAAAATATGGCATTAATTGTATACTTGTGTGAAAATACTGAAATAGGTCTGATTTTTCGAGGAAGCTGCTGTATGTAGAAGAGATCCTGCTTCCGCTGTGGATATTTAGCCCACGGTGCCATACGGACCCTATTACTAAGCTTCCGCTGTCCGTCTGTCCGTCTGTCGTCTGTCCATCTGTCCATCTGTCTGTCTGTCACCAGGCTATATCTCATGAACCGTGATAGCTAGACAGTTGAAATTTCCACAGATGATGTATTTCTGTTACCGCTATAGCAACAAATACCAAAAAACAGATTATAATAAATATAAAAGGGGGCTCCCATACAACAGACAAGTTTTTTTTGCCGTTTTTATAGATAATTGTACGGAAACCTTCGCAACGGAAACATACATTATTCAAACGGAATTATCATAGAAATTTTTACGACATTTTGTCAAATAACATTTATGGTTTGTAGTTCTCTATTGATGGACATGTTTTATAGGTGTACACGAAAAAGCGTAATTTTAGGCAACTGTAGGTATCCCAGAAAGGTTCAATGTTCTTTGAGCGAGTAATCCTATTTCAAACAGTTCGCATATAAGATATTGGACTTAGGTAGGTCTGTAGGTACATACCACACTTAGGAAAATTAACGGGCTACGATTAGATTAGACCAAATGGTCTTGCTTATTGATAAAAAAAAAACTAGTGAACATCCCTATATAGTCTGTGCTAGAGACATTGGCATTACAGTACTTCAGAGGAAAGGTATGTACCTACAATCATAAAAATATAATTAACTCTAAATTAAATCAAGGCATAGTTTACGACAGGTTGGCTTGGTATAGCACTCGGGAAAACTGGCTTCTTTATAGAGATGCAACGAATATTCGGCAACTATTCAATATTATGCCTATTCAGCACTTTTTAATTGTTCGGCCAAATAACGAATAAACAAAAACGTCTAAAAGAAAAACGCAATTTAATCTAATGAATATTTCAACGTGTAAACGAATTAACGCAAAATGAGAAACTTCTTTGTGAGTGACATCATTCTGAGCTTCTTTCACTATGAAACCGATTTGATCAGAGCAAGTTTATTTTTCACTTCTCCATACATATCAGCTGACCCACTCAGGCCAAAATGTACTGGAAAGTGAAAAATAAAGTTGCTCTGACCAAATCGGTTTCAACATGAAATTGCTCAGAATGATGTCCCTAACAAAGCAGTTTCTCATTTTGCGTTAATTCATTTACACCTTAAGAATAACAAGAATAATTTATTTATTAGTGTTTATAATGAGGATGCTAAAGTTTTTACTATTTAAAAATAATCGAAGGAGGATATGGTGAATAAAAACATTTTTTTAGCATTTCTTGCTGACAGACGATTACGCTTTTTCTCTAACACAATATTTGCTTCTAAGAATAATCTCTCATTATAAATAAACACTACTGCAAGTTCATGAAGCGTATTTTTTAACAAACTGTTTATGCTTTGGGTACTGCTTCGGTTGACCACCAGTTACAAGGATCTTCCGTACGGCTTTATTAATCTGTGCGTACGGTTGAGATGAGCGCTCTTCAAATAAAGCACTATCTCATTTGCCATCGTATTTTTTCTACTGCGATTACATACAAATAAAAAACATCACGTTTAGGGACACGACTCGCCAGCTAATGGGCCAAATAGGGAATACCGTCGTCGTCATCCCCATGCACCACACCGTGTCTTACTTATCGTAACTTGTTCGCGTGAAATTCACTGGATCTCATTCGGCGGCCTAATATTCGGTTTTCGGCCAAATCAGTACTCCTTGCATCTCTACTTCTCTGTCGTCCTCAAACATTACAGTGGGATGTACCTATAAAATAATAATTAAAGTAGAGGGTTATAGGACAATGAAGTGGCCGGGTAATCCGATAGGCAATGGGGGGCGACAAACACACTTGTAGGTATCATGTCTACACCGAGTGTCATCTCGACAAGTCGCTAACTATAGATTGCTCCTTGCCCCCTTCTTTGATACCTACCCAGTGTCGTGGGAATCAAAAACAGCCACGTCACACACATTATAAGCATCCAAGACGTGCCTTTTTTTTTGCGGGGCAGAATATCGACCGCTACGCCACAGATGTAGTCAGTATAGTATGAACTGCTAGGGTAGCTACATTCAGTATGTTTAATGTTTCAGTATAATGGCGAGAGTGATTTATTTTGTGGCTGTAGCCATCTTTGCCAGTATAGCAGATGCTCAAGATGCAAACTGCGACTTTAGTCAAAATGCAAGTATACCCTTCTTTAAAATATGTTTCTTGTTTATGTAGTAGCATCCTGTAGTGCGAGTAATGTCATGATGGGATCGGTAGTCAACTCATTCAATTTCGTGATAGAACTGCCTTTCATCTGTTGGTAATTTAGAACAAAGTATTCTAGATATCCACTAATGTTATTAATTAGGAACTTGCAGTACATTGGTTCATTCATTGCACCTTAACTCCTCTCTATAAAATTGCAGTCAGACTATTGTCTAGAAGAATGCTGAGACTCAGGCCATGACTAACTCTTTATTAATCTGTGGCCATGATAACCACGCAGATTAGGGGCCTAATGCTATTCAGTATGAAATACAGAAGCTTCACTTAATTTAGATAATACTTATCTTGTATTCAGTATTGAAAAAAGTTGTCACTTACCTATCTAATTTATTGGTAAGAATCTCATAGGATTGTCATTTGTTTCGATTGCCAAGGATTTGCCTTTCGTGCAACTCCGCGATAGAGACATTTGTTACAGGAATACCATTGACATTTTTGGCGTTGGCAAGCTTGGGATATGCTTCTGATAGGCTTGTATTATCTTTAGAGAACTGCCCCCTAGATTTAGCAAGGTAGGACAAGCCCGCGCGTCAAACCCTGCCGCGCATAATCTGCAGTGCGTGAAATTCGCGGCCAGATATACAAAGATAAACGTAGACAGAAGTGTTAATGCTTAACTCCTCTACCCCCAGGTCCAGGTCGGCGAGACATACTACATCAACAGCCCCGGCTACCCCGCGAACTACGCAGCCGGGGTGCAATGCCGGTGGGTAGCCAACTGTCCTGCTGGGTACAACTGCAGGATAGAGTGTTCAGAGATCAATATCGCACAGGTGAGATATCGCAGGATTCAGTAGGTGGTCCATAATATCTCCACCAAGAGGCACTGGGCGACAGTACGGATTTGCACGGCAATAGCTATAGCAAGGGCGCAAAATGCCGGTATGTTTGTAGCCGGCGCGGGGCGCGGAGTGTCCCAGTACCATATTATCTCTTCTGTGCCAGTACCGTCGAAAAGCCAAAACCGATTGTTTGCGCCCTCGCTACCCGGCCCAGGCCTTTGTAAGTGCAGTAATATTGCCATACTCCACCACGCTGGTTTAGTGCTTAGCGTGCTAACCGGGTTGATGGGGGGGGGGGGGGGCTTACATCTGGTATACAGGGTGTAACAGAAGGGTGTAGTCATATTTTAGGGGGTTGTTAGGGAAACCATTCTGAGCAACTTTTACTATGAAACCGATTTGATCAGAGCAACTTTATTTTTCATTGCTCCATATGATTTGGTCCGAGCGGTCAGCTGATTTGTATAGAGAAGTGAAAATTAAAGTTGCTCTGATCAAATCGGTTTCATAGTGAAAGTTGCTCAGAATTAAGTCCCTGACAACCCCCTAAAATATGACTACACCTTTCTGTTACACCCTGTAGATAGTAGCTTTATTAATCTGTTTAGTAGCCGGAACAAGCGTGTCATCCGAAACCCGGATCGTCCAATTATAACCTAAATCACTTATATCATTGGTCTGTCTTGCTTGAAAAGCAAGCGTGAAAACATCACTGATAAAATGTCAAAAAAAAGCGTCACGCAATTTTCGATACAGACTGCCAGAAGCACATTTGCTCCCACACGTTTAGACAGTAAGATGGCGGAGAAGAAAAGGATTTCATTACCTACTTTAGAATATACAAACGTAAATATAGGTACACATGGCTCTTAGAATAAAATTCTGTTCTAATTATATATATTTTTTTTATGACAGAATATCAACAGCTCTCAAATAAAAGGCAATTTATGTCCGGTTATTATTAGTCTAACCTCCAATTTACATCTGTCTGTTCTATAGAAAACATAGCAATTAACTAATTCTAATCACAATTATGATTGTCTTTTTCATTTATTTATTTAATATTCAAATACAATTGGACAACATTGCAGACGAATCCAATGCCCTGTACAAATTCTATAAAACATAAATTAAATTAATAAATGCGTATTCAACACGATTACAAATTCATTACAAAAATATTACAAAATAAAGTTCATTGCTATGCATAGCACTTTATTTTTATGGCGAAATCTGATGGAGATGGGTATGGACTAATGATGCCGATGAAGGTAGCTGGATAAAGCTTTTTACACTTTATGACGTCATTTCCAGTCGCCAGGCTGCTCAGTAGACCGTCTACTTGTCTCTACGAGCGGTGACCAGCAGTTCGACACCTACTGCGGGAGTGGGACACTCACTGCTACGTCCACAAGCCAGAGGTTGAGTGTGGGTGAGATAACATAACATTTAACATTCTCGTAGCGTCAGTCACGCCTTTTCCCACAGGGGAATAGGTTTTCAGCCAGGTTTATATTACTCCATTTTGCCCGAAGTGATCCATAGCCACACCAATTTGTCACACTATGTGTGACTAATGGTTCATTTTATAGACCCGTAGTCACAGCACCAGCAGACCAACACACCTTTGACCACTATAAACACTAGTAGTTGTGTGAGAACAGTAGAACTCGCGAGCCCGAGTCCTTAGAACCATTCAACCATGACCATGCCAGGTTCACTTCAAACAAATCAGCGAGAACAGACGCACACACACAGCTACATTGCATTCCGTATAAGCACGCGCCGCCACACGTACACATTGCCGAATCTCGCGTCCTTCGCGTGCTACGAGACAGGGCTATGCAAGCAATGCATGCGACGAGTCAACGTCATTCGTCCGGCCGCGGGCGGCACGTGTTAACTTAGCGGCGCTAAGCGACAACCCTAGCCGTTTGAGCAAGAGTAGGTAGTGCGAACAGGGTCCTAGTGAACTTACTATTTCTTATTTATACCATGCCATGACCCTGCTCCTGACTTTTCAGCCTCAGGGCCAGCTATACTCTATCAATGCTTAGAAGCAACTTGACAATGACAGCTAACCTAAAACTTCATAAAATTCACTTTTTAAACACAAGGGATGTTACTCACCTAGTATAGCTGTAACACATACAATACTTTTACGAAAGAGATATACTTAGGTAGTGCTCTTTAGTACGTTTCTTGAAAGAGAACAGGGAGGAACTTTCGCTTATAGTGCTTATAATCATAATTTCAACAGGTCTAATAACATCCAGTGGAGGCCGGTTCACGTGCAGCCTTCGAGCTCAAACCTTGTCCGCTTCGAAAAATGTGAGTTGTTCAGACTATAACCCCTAAACATACATAATATAGAACTGTGCAAGTTGTATACGGTCGGCGGAACGGGACAGACCTACAGCTGCATATAGCTCTGTCTTGCTCCCCTACTCACATACACCCAGCACAACTTTTATTAGTAAAAGGGGGTAAGAGGAGGGCCGAGCGTAAGTTGATCCACTGAGATTATAGCCTGAAATTGGACTGATTATCTTCTTCTTTTTGTGCTGCCTGGCTTTAATAGAGCTGTATGCGACTACAGACTTTAACAAATTGATAAAATGTCAGCTTGATACGGTCACCGCAATCTTGGTGTAAAAGATCTTGACGCACGGACGGACAGACGGACAACAAAGTGATCCTACAAGCGTTCCTTTTTTTTTAAGGATCGGAACCCTTAAAATGAATGTAATAACCGGCCAAGTGCGAGTCAGACTCGCGCATGAAGGGTTCCGTACCATTATCTATAAAATACCGCAAAAAATAATGTATGGGAGCCCCTCCTAAATATTAATTTAATTTTAATTTAATTATTTATTTTAAGTAAATAATATACTCAATATATTGTGAACATTTAAAGCGTCTACCTGCTACCATTATCAATATCGAGCAAAAATGAGCCAAAAAATCACGTTTATTGTATGTATTAAATTTCTTTAATTTTTAGTATTTGTTGGTAGAGCGTCATCTGTGAAAATTTCAACCGTCTAGCTACCACGGTTCATGAGACAGCCTGGTGACAGACAGACGGACGGACGGACAGACAGCGAAGTCTCAGTAATAGGGTCCCGTTTGACACCCTTCGGATACAGAACCCTAAAAAAGGAACGTGTATTTGTATGTGAGACATCAATGACAATATTCCCAAGGCTTCAAAACCATCTACAGATTCAAATGTATTCTAATCATACTAGCGGCACGCTAAGTATTACGAATTAAAACGGCCATGTTAGCGTGCATATGACTACGGAATTGGTAAATGCAATGTGACTATTTGTATCCTAATAATTTTGTTCCCAGCGCGTCCGACAACTCGAGCTAGTGAATCCGCTCACGCCCATTGAGGACCACAGCGAGCTCGGCCAGCACCTGCTCGACCTCACCAGGAGCCCAAGCTCGTCAATTTGATGCCGCTCGAGGGGCATGCGGGACTTAAGGGGGGTCGCAGGGGTCAACAGGGGAGCCGGAAGCACGGGGGCCGCGGGGATCAACGGGGGCCCGGGGGGTGCGGGGGGCGCGGGAACCAACGGGGGTGCGGGAGGCGTTGGCGGCGAGGGTTGGCGCGGGGCTCGCGGGGATGGCGGGGGGCGCAGGAGGTGCAGGGGGCGCGGGGGACGGGACGGGTGCGGGGGGGGGCAGGAGGCGCGGGGGGCGCGGGTGGCGCGGGGATGTCGGGAGGTGCGGGAGGCGCGGGAGGCGCGGGGGGCAAGAAGGGGGCAAGGGGGCCGTGGGGGGCGCGGGGGGCGCGGGGAATGGGGCGGGCGCGGGGGGTGCGGGGGGCGTTGGGGGTGCGGGGGGCGTGGGGGCCTAAGATAATAAGAACGCCGAGATGATTGTGGTGAGTGATGGATTCTGTCTGGCGTGCGAGTTTTATTTTTGATGTGGATTGTATACCTACCTATTAATTAATTTCACTCAAACAAAGCGAGCAATGTGTTCATTATTTTGACAACCTTCTTTGGGCAAAGTAGACGTTGCCGCGCTAGTTGGAGGAGCCAGCGAAGCAGGAATTCCTGTGAAAATCCATTATTGATCTGTTTTAACGGCCAGCAATTTCAAGTGAAAATCCATTATTGTCGAGTTTTGATTCAGAAATAGACAAAATAAAATGTGCTAAAAGGTTTTATTCAGAATTTGGATCTGTTTGGCTAGAGGTAGCCAAAAAAACAAAAGAGCGGGTTTTCTACTTGTAATTTTCTACAAACTACCATAACTCGAAAACCCTGTATAGCCAGGCGCAAAAGGAGGCTACAAGCTAATAAGAATTTCGCGCCCACGCTTTAGCCATTGCCATGCCATACCTAAGCGTGACTCCCGACCTTTGTGCCATTCGGGCCTAATTAGAGTAACTGTTCATAGTTTTAGATTTATCTGTTTTGTAAATCAGTTTTTTTCCTTCAAATACAGGAATTCGTAACAGGAGATACAGGTATTTGCATTGGAAAAGAGAACCGCTGTTGAAAACAAGAAAACCGATGAACAAGATGAGTAAAATGACGTCATCATGTCAAGTATATGACGTCCGTCTTCAGTGAAGTTATCAAAACGGTAGCCCGAATCTTTTACATTTTAATGTATTTACACAAAATGCTGAAATTACTATTCTGTATCTCTTAAATAAATCCCGGTAGCTTTAAATTTGATTATTTTCATTCATTTCAATAAAAGCTTTATTTTTACTTTTTTCTCTGAAGGCGATCCCTTCAGTCCAGACTGAGTTAGATGAGCTCGAAGTTTCATCTCATGAACCAAATTATATAGCTTCAAACTTCGAGCTCCTCTAACTCAGTCCGGACTACTCCGGACTGAGTGAAGAGGTAGTATGTCAAACTATTTTTTTTTCGTTACACTATTCTATCTATCACTAGAAAAACAAGGTTTGGTTAATGGCCGCGCGAAATTTTTCTTTTTTGTATTGGCTTTTATTGAATTCCAATAGCCTATAAAAACCAAACAATGGAGCGAACAGGTTAAGTGTCATGATAAAAAAAAATAGAATTGGTGTGTTCTATTTGAATATTACACTTTTTTTCTGGCCGGCACTTTCAATTTTGGCCCAAAATGAATGATCTCTTATGATTAAACGGTTCTATCAAAATGATACGAAGCTTGGTCTAAAGAGATAAGGAAGGAGAATATTTATGATACACATGTAGTAACACGTATTGTACACTATGGGAAAATAACAATTAAAATGTAATTGTAATAAAATTACCCACTGACGAAGGGAATATTTTTTGTTTCTTTTTGAGTTTTTATTTTTATTTTTCGTAAGGTAGATAGGTATTTTTCCTGGCCGGCAGCGCCCATCAGTCTCATGCTTCATTCAGTTTACAGTTCATGCAACAACTTATTTTATGATAAAATCCTGGCTGATTGATAAGGGCGCAAATAGCTTGGGTTGTGAGGAGTCACTAATCTCTTCGGACAAGATGCTTCGTATAATTTTGATAGAACTTTACTTGGAATTTCATTTATTCATAAATTATACTCGCACCTCGTCCTTCAGGATTAGTAAGGAGAATATTTATAGATTTTGAGAGCACTCAGGATTTTGCAACAATGACCATAATATTTTTATATTATAGTATTTATCCAGTAAGTATTATTATTTTGAAATAATAAATTATAAACCATAGATTTTACTAAATGTATTTTTTTTTGAGTAAACGCAAAAAAATCCTTTCAACATTACGATATTTTTTTAATTTATATAATTAGACAATGTGGCCGATTCTCTAGGTTACACTCACTAAAATTACTTGACAATATTAAGTCCGACAGCTCTTATGCGGTCGCCATAGATTCCATTTTCGAACTCACTTTTGAATTATTTTAATGTACTGATGAACTAATTCAAAAGTGAGTTTGAAAATGGAATCTATGGCAACCGCGTAAGAGCGTCGGAGCTAATATTGTCAAGTAATTTTAGTGAGTGTGACCTAGAGAATTGGCCCCAATATGTTTTCATATATTGTATAACAACAATAGGAACCATGAGTAACAACGTACGACTAATCAAAAACAGATATCGCTAACGAACCATTTTGGTTGATATAGCCCTATTGTAAAATTTGGTAAAGGTATTGGAGTTGCCACTCCATCCTGCGGTTGGACCTAGCCCTGGATGTAGCGGCATGCCGCGTCGAGTGCACGGAGAACACACCGCAGTGTCCAGGCCGCTATCTCTGAGCGTGCGCTTGATCCAGCGACTTACGTCCATTTGCAATAATCTATGCTGCCACGGTTTTGGTTTTTTGGTTGCCACGATTTGACAGTTCCGATAGGGAACTCATGTCAAAATTCACCATATCTATCTGCGGATTGAAGATAGATAGGATATTGTAAACGGCCGTTAAGCTTTGAGGGTCTACGGCATTGTGTGGTCTTTTAAAACTTACAAAGAGGGATTCACACTTTCTGAGGGAACTAGTTTTTTCGATATAGGCAAATAAAGCTGCTGCTGGACATATAGTGGGGTTTTCTTTGAAATAGAGTATGAAATGGATAGGTTGGTTACTACCAGACCTAGACGTCATTATAATGTCTAGGCCTGGTAGATTATCAAGATCCAAGACTCTAGGATCTTGATAATTATTTTATATTTATTGTTTTAATTTTAGAAAACGTTTGCACCCTGTGTACTGTATCCATCGACATATTTTAGGCTTGAGTCTCCAGCCATTTCCCACCATCTTCCTACACTGGAAGAATGATATGGTAGCTTTCTTTAGTGTCGCTTCTATGGCTTGTTCCAACTTAGTTTGTGGTCAAGCCATACGCCTAGGTATTTCGCTTGGTTTGTCATAGTAAGTGTTTTGTAAAGTAAAGTAAGAGTTTTGGCAGTCTATAATTGCCATATTTATCTTTTTTGTAATTAGTACCATCTCCGTTTTTACCGGGTTTACTGACAGTTTGATTTTGTTGCACCATGTATCCACGTTCCGTAGTGCTAATTGCATACGGTCAACTAAAGTGTTTATAAACAGGCCATTCACGAGTATGGTTACGTCATCAGCGTATGCTATTGAGTAGAATCCTCTCGTGTTGATTTGTGTGGTGTGGTGTAGTTATGTACTTTTTTGACGTGACTAACTAAGGGTTAAGGTCAACATTAACCATTTGGCAGTCTTTTGTGACCAGCTTTATAGCTGTGCGCAAATCTTTTAACTTAAAATGACTTGTAAGTAATTATTTTATTGAGTTTTTTGAGATTGAGGATAAATCTTATCTTACCATTCGGTTTTGGTGTGATAAAAGTAGTGGATATGAATTGCCCTTTGCACGGCTCGCACTCTGACGCGACGCCTATTTGTAACAAATGGTCAACACACTCATTATCGAGTTGTTTTTCTTGATTTGTATGATTCGGTGGAAATCGGGGGAACCAAATGTTGGATAACAGGACCTGAGAACTTAATTTTGTAACCATTAATCCATTAAAGAATAGTGCGGTCATTTGATATTAATGACCATTATTACTAAGGGACTATAGTCGCGGGGCGGCAGGCTGTGATGGGCGGTGCCGCCCCTTGTAGTCTGCTTTCAGGCCCCCGATTCTCGCGCTATCGAGATCATATCCCCAGTCGAGATATCGGTTTTGATACTGCTTAAATCTGTCGAAAACGATCACGATTTATATTTATTTCGATCGAAAACGGGTCGAGATATCTCGGTTGGTCGAAAGGCTAGTCGTAAGAAGAGCTTTTTTTTGTTTTTGATAGAAATTTCGGTATCTCAAAATCGATATTTTGACCATGGACATGATCTCGCTAGCGCCAGAATCACCCCGCTAAACTGATTAAAAAAACACTTTTTTCTTACAAAAGGCGGCACTCGCCCACACGGGAGTCCGTCCGCCCTGATAACTTTAAGATTTGTTTTTCTTTTTTTATAAGATAATTACAAAGCCACCCTCCGGATCCTACAGAAGATAAGAATAAATAAATAAATATATTATGGACTATGAGATATTCCTTACTCAATTTGATAGCCATGTGTTTCCGGGGCGTTTAATGCCATGAGGTGAAATTTCTGAAGCAGCTAACGCTGCAATTTGGTGACTTGTATGTTGCTCATCACTCAACTTGCTAGCTATGTGCAATTTCTGAGGCGGCTCACGCTGCCCTATATTGTGTGCTTATACGGTACTCGTCACTCGTCTTACTAGCCATGCCCTACGAGTACTTGTAAGGTACTCCTAACTCGACTTACTAGCCGGCTTGGGCCACCCCATAACTTCTTGTAAGGTATACACGTCACTGGACTTGCTAGCCATATGAAATCTCTGAGGCCGCTGCCGCCTTATGAGTACCTATTTGTAAGATATTCGTCCCTCGACTTGCTAGGCATGTGAAATTTCTGAGGCGCCTAACGCCACCCTGTGAGTGCTTGTAAGATGTACTATTTTCTCGTTATTAGACTTGTAAGCCATGCAAAATTTCTGATGAGTATTTTTAAGGTACTCGTCTGTCGACTTGCTAGACATGTGACATTTCTGAGGCGGCTCAAGTCACGCCGCCCTGTGAGTTCTTGTGAGATAATAAATATGCTCGTCACTCGACTTGCTAGCCATGTGAACCTCTCGAGGCGTCTAGCGCAGCCCTATATTTGTAGAGACCTAACAAAATGAAATAAAACTGAAAAATAGAGTTCCAGTAGCCGGGCGATGCGATGCGCGGTGCACGACAGGCTTGCGGCTTCACGGGGGCGGCGGCGCAGCGGCAGCGGCCCCGGCTGCCTCGCGCCGGGGGAGGAGCTCTCCCAGTTAGGCTGCTTTGCTGCCGGGGGTCTTGAGCGCTTGGACGAGCTAATATTGCTGTAGGTGTCAGGATTTAAAGGGCGCTAAAGTTGCGTTATATTATTTCCTATGAATGACTCACCGGTACTATCGCCAAATGCTCTCATAGTCGTCAGTTGCCACTCAGGCCAGGGGGGGAGGTCGCGCGGCGAGCGCGGGCGCACGCAGCGCCATTATTCCGCTACCAGCAGCGGTATCGGACGCACATCTCGCTCGACGAATTAGGTACCTATGTCATAAAGGTCAGGATCACATATTTCCGCATTTAAAAATCCCTCCCATAATTTTGACTCAGTGATGAAAATAAGGTCATGATCAAGTGCCACAATGCCGTTATATAAGTGAATATCTTTTTGCGTAGCCATTAACATTTCGATAAAAAATACGAAGATTAGGAAATTTTAAGCTATATTACTACTTATAAGTTTGAACAAACCGGAAGGACCGCTTACAAGGTATTTCTCCGATCATGTGACAGCTGTAAAGGTAAAACTGTATCTCTATTTTTCGTGCAATTTTGTGTGTACAGACAAGCCGAAAGAGGGTTGTTAGGGACATCATTGTGAATAACTTTCAATATGGAACCGACTTGATCAGAGCAACTTTATTTTTATCAACCCTGTACATTTCAGGCCTAGCGCTAGCTGATCTGTATGGTGGAGTGAAAAATAGGCGCTATATATTCAAATAATCATTTATTTATTATTTTTTATATTGAGCATGGTAAAGTTTTTACTATATAAAATTAATCGAAGGCAGCTATGGTGAATAAAAAAGATTATTTTTGTCTGAGTTATTTTCGGCATTTGTTGAAAACAGACGATTATTTTCTTCATACATAATATCTGATTCTAAGAATATCTTACTACACGTAAATAAATAAAGCAAGGTCTTGAAATGTATTTTTTAACAAACTGTTTATGCTTCGGATACTGTTTGGTGTTGGTTGACCACCAGTTATCTTCCCCACGGTTGAGATGAGCACTCTACAAATATAGCTCTATCTCATTTGCCAACGTACTTTTTCTACTCTCGATTACATAAAAATAAAAAACATCACGATGTGTCACACGACTCACCAGCTAATGAGCCAAATATTCCCTCCTGTCACCCCCATGCACCACACCGTGTCTTATCGTAACTTGTTCGTGTGAAATCACAGTGAAATTCACTGGATCTCATTCGGCAGCCTAATATTCGGTAATCGGTATTCGGCCAAATCAGTATTCGTTGCATCTCTACTTCTCTGTCGTCCTCAAACATCACAGTGGGATGTATATAATAATAATTATATGTAGTAGAGAGTAATATGACAATGAAGTGGCCGGGTAATCCGATTGGCAATGGGGGCGACAAACGCACTTTTAGGTAGGTACTACCATGTCTTCACCCAGTGTCATCTCGACAAGTCGCTAACTATAGATTGCTCCTATCCCCTTCTATAATACCTACATGAGGACCAAAAACAGCCACGTCACACACATATATAAGCATCCAAGACCTGCCTATTATTTTTTTGCCTCTCTGGAATTCGAACCCAGGCCATTTTGTTAGCGAGGCAGAATATTGACCGTTACGCCACAGATATTGTAGTGTAAAGTGAAAGAATTTTTAATGTTTCAGCAATGGCGAGAGTCATGTATTTAGTGGCTGCAGCCATCTTTGTCAGTATAGCAGATGTTCTAGATGCAAACGGCGACTTTAGTCAAAATGCAAGTATACCCTTCTTTATAATATGTTTATGTTGTAGCAACCTGTATTCGAGTAACTTCATGGGATCGTAGTCGATTCATCCAATTTCGTAATAGAACTGCCTTTAATCAAAGGGTAATTTAGAAAAAAAGTAATAAAACAAATAAATAAAACAAATTAACTGTTTTAGATATCCACTACCTGTCACCACCACCTTAACTCCTAGATATATAGGATTGCAGTATTGTCAAGAAGTATGCTGAGACGCAGGGCCTTGGATGATGTGAAATGTATTTTATCTACTCTCATGTCATAAAGTTCGAATTACAAACTTGAAATCGAATTCATAATGACGTACTTTATAAACGTAATAGAGTAATCATTTTTTTATATAATAACACTACTTCTCGAACAAAACTAATGTTATTAAAATAATAATGAATAAATAAAATTAAATTCATTTATTTCATTAACATACACTATTTCAATAAAATAAGTGGCGTCCTCCTTCTAAGTAAAAAATACCTGTGCCAGGAGAACCCGCTCTTCCGTTAGTACGATAGAATTTAGTTATGTTATGTTATTAAACTTTTTTTCCATAACGATACAGTTCTACTCTTTTTCGTAAAGGCAAGGGTCCTGAAACTGTAAAGCCAAGGTGTTTGATAGTCTATATAGTTGGAAAGCTTTTTTTTTAACTATAGTTGACAACCAAACACCTGTTTGATAAGTACTTGAAGGCAGGAAGATTTAAACAAAGAGGTTCATTGATCTGAGGTTTGATAATGTGGCCCATGCTCCGCGCATGCGCTGTGATATGCTTTGTTTTGGCGGCAACAAAACATCAACATGACGTGACAACGTTTTGTTTGTTTTGTCTAAGCACTGATTTATGTGGAAATATTGTTGCGTTTTAACTTACAATTTTGTATGAGAGACACTTAAGTATCAGAGTAGATAAAGTAGTGTATGAAACTGCACGTAACTAGGTATTTTGCAACAGTTTCATAAACTACTTTATATAATTAATTATTTAATTTATTATTAAATTAAAATTGAAGAACATTACAGAAATAATCCAAGACGTTGGACAAAGTTCCAACCAAAATATTAATATAACATACATTAATTACATTATAATATTAAACACAGGTTCAGATTATTATTATTATCTAGTCAAAAATATTAATATACAGTTTACAATACATTAAATTAAACCATTTCAAATTATTATTCATTAATCAATTTTACATTTTGTCCATGATAATTCGAGAAAATAATTACGAGACAACAAATAGCGCAAATAGCAATCATATAAATCATATAGCGGCACGAAATGAACGCATGCTATTAAGAATTAATACGAAACCTTGCGTCCAAACGTTAACCGGCCATCATACTCACACTCATACTCATATATTTATTGCGTCATTTTGGTACACTTTGCATCATATCGTGCATAAGTATTGACTGCGGAATTGGTGACTGCCATGTGACTATTTGTAACCTGATAATTTTGTTCCCAGCGCGTCCGACAACGTGAGCTAGTGAATCCGCTCACGCCAATTGAGGACCACAGCGAGCTCGGCCAGCACCAGCTCGACCTCACCAGGGAGGCCAGGCAGGTCTACATGATGCCGGTCGTGGGACGCGCGGGACTCGGAGCCGGGCAGGATGGAGCCCCGGGATATAACGGGGGCGCGGGGGGCGCGGGGGCCGCGGGAACCAACGGGGGCTCAGGGGGCAGGGGCGGCGCGGGGGGCGCGGGGCTCATGGGGAACATGGGGGGCGCGGGGGGTGCGGGCGGCAGAGGTGACGGGGCGGGCGCGGGGGGCTCGGGAGGCCAGGGGGGCCGGGCGGGCGCGGGGATGATGGGGGGTGCGGGTGGTGCGGGGGGTACGGGGGGCCAAATGGGGGGCAAGGGGGGCTTTGGGGGAGCAGGAGGCGCGGGGGATGATACGGGCATGGGGGGCGCTGGGGGGCGGGGGGGGAGCGGGAGGCCAGGGGGCCTAAGACAATGAGAACGCCGAGATGTTTGTGGTGAGTCAGTGGTTCTGTCTGTCGTGCGAGATGTCATTGTATTTATTAAGGAGCTAGAATTTTCCTCTGCAAATCGAGAAAATAATATTCGCGAGGATTTGAACCCAGGATTGCGTGAACCACATCATATCGGTTGTGTCACCGACGATGTAATATGCCGCGTTTACGATCATACTGAATATTAATTTATTTGTTATATTGCAGGGCATGTTTCTTCGCATCGTCTTGCATCCCCTTGAGCCCCTTTAATTAGTAAAATCTCGTGTAGTTCATTATTATTTTGTTTCTGTAGCGGCAATAGAAATACGAACTAAACTCAGATTTTTCTGTTTTGTAAATCAGCTGTTTTCCTTCGAATACAGGTATTTGTTACAGGAATGACAGGAATATGCATTGGAAAAGAGAACTGCTGTTGAAGACAAGAAACCCGATGAGCAAGAAGTGTAGAATGACGTCATATGACGTCCATCTTCAGTGAAGTCATCGAAATGGTAGCCCAAATCTTTCAATGTGTTGTTCAATCAATGTGTTGACAGAAAATGCTGAAATTAATATTCTATATCTCTAAAATAAATCCCGGTAGCTTTCAATTTGATTATTTTCATTCATTTCAATAAAAGCTTTATTTAAAGATATTTTTTCGTTTAATTTGTTTTCTTTAAAGGGATCGGGACTCCTGAAAAATGCGATCCAACCGTCATGTTGTTGGTCTCTAGCTCCCACATCTATTTTTCACTATTGTTAGTTTGGCCTCCGTGTTTCCTTTTGCGAGCGATTTGGTTAAAAATATAAAGTATACCTACCTACCCTGAGTTGCTCGAACCAAAAAATGCTGCAGCGAGCAACGAGCATTAACTGTTCTTGGCTTCCTGCTCGATGCTCAACATGCTCGTTGCAAATGTTACATTACACCTTCTAACGTTTTTAGTCAGTTTGCACCTTAACACCTCAGAACTACCCCTTTGAGTTCAAAAGAGTGCAGTTCCCTCTCAAAGTCTGCTTTGCGATGACGATCAACAAAGCTTAAGGCCAAACTCTTAATTTACCAGGAGTAGACTTGAGGGGGAACTGCTTCTTACACGGTCAGCTATAATACGTTACCTGCTCAAGCTCACTTTTGAACAGGTAACGTATTCACGGAGCAACTTGGTGATCCTAGCACCTGAAGGGAAAACAAAAAATATTGTTATAAAGAAATACTGAGGCAGGTATATTTCATTGATATTTGTGGATTTTCGTTTTGGTGAGCTTGCATAACTATTCTGCATAACTATCCTGATCAATACAAATAAGATAACAACCTCAGTATTTTCACTAACGTACAATTAAAACCTTATTTTTAGGGTTTTGTACATAAAGGGTAGAACGGGACCCTGTTACTAAGACTCCGCTGTCGGTCTGTTTGTCCATCTGTCACCAGGCTGTATCTCATGAACCGTGATAGTTAGACAGTTGAAATTTTCACAGATGATGTATTTATGTTGCCGCTATAACAACAGATACTAAAAAACAGAATAAAATAAAATATATAAGGGGGCTCCTATACAACAGACATGATATTTTTGCCGTTTTTATAGACAACTATCTGCCTGTTTCGCGACTTCGCAGCGCGTTTTAGTTATTCTCATAGTTCCTGGCCACTAACGATTCATTCATCATTTTGAAAATTTATATCGACCCGTGTTGGGCATAATAATAAGCATCAATTACGCTCAGATTTTAAGAAACTGTTTGCTTACAAACTGTATGGGTCGCACGCATCGCAACGCACAGGTCAACATAAGTTCCGGTTCCGCGAGTTCCGCTTCCTACAAAGAGGTTGAATGAAGTAGTTTGAGTTTGAGTGATGCTAGATATATGGCTACCAACGCCATCTAGCGAAAGAGAGTGAACTTTCCATACAAAGATTATTTCGGTTTTTTCTACGTTTTTTCTTATTTTCTTTTTATCTAAGCCTCCTCCTGACACAATTATAACACAATAGGCATTATAGACATCGGTTGGGCCAATTTACATGAAAAGGAAGACTAAC
>OY735253.1:5956321-6172192 GCA_963457715.1 Argyresthia albistria | reverse complement strand
TAACGGCCTTACTCAAAGTCACCGATGACATCCAGTATGCAATGGATGGGAAACAGCTTTCTATTCTATTCTATTTTAGTTTATGGCACTTTGTTGCCTATCGACAAATTCTGCCAGTGTCAGGTTCTGTGATAGCACTTTTGGACTTTAGCAGCGCCTTTAACTGCGTCAATTTTGACATTCTCGTTGAGACACTGAAGTCCCTGAACGTGTCCGTTGACTCTGCTAGCTGGTTTGATTCGTACCTGAGAGGGCGACAGCAGCGTATCAAGTCGGAGGAGACTTCAACGGAGTGGTGTGACCTTTTTGCGGGAGTCCCCCAAGGTGGTATACTCTCTCCCCTTCTTTTCTCTATCTTCATTAATTCCATCTCGGATGGTCTCTCTTCGTCTTATCATCTTTATGCCGACGATCTCCAGGTTTATCGCCATTTCTCTCTTCATGATTTGACCTCAGCTGTAGAACTGTTAAATGTAGATCTTGATAAAATCAGGGACTGGGCCACTTCTTATGGGCTACTAGTAAACCCTAGTAAGTTTCAGGCTATGATTTATTGATTCCAGGTACTCGCTTAACTTATTACAGCATTTGTCCATTGCTCCTGTAACCTATGACGGAACTTTAATCTCATATAGCACGAAGGCCAAAAATCTAGGAGTTCTCTTCGATACCCAGTTTTCCTGGTCAGTCCATGTCCAGTTTTCCATGTCGGCGAGGTCAGTCGGCCAGTCTTTGCCAGTTTCCACTCTCTCAGGCGTCTTCAAAACTTCCTGCCTCGTCGGACAAAGATCACACTTGCTCAGTCTCTCCTCCTCCCTCTGATCGATTACGCTGATGTCTGCTGGGCTAGCGTGACCGAAGAGCAACCGAACAAACTCGAGCGACTTCAAAACCTCGGGATTCGGTTTGTTTTTGGTCTGTGCAAGTTTGACCACGTCTCAGAGTATCGCAGGGAGCTGAAATGGCTCCCGATTCGCCTTCGCCGGGATTCCCACATCCTCATTTGCCTCTTCAACATTTTATTTAATCCTCGCTACCCTGGTTTCTTACGTGATCTATTCGAATTTCTGTCCTCGGATAGGCCACGGAGATCGCACACTCGGTCGCTACTTATAACTCCGCAACACAACACTGCCGCCTACGAACATGGATTCCGACTTTGCGCCATAAAACTCTAGGACAAACTCCCCAACGCTATCAGAGTTAGTCCGTCACTCAACATATTTAAAACTCGGTTGAAAGAACACAATCTTTCTCTACCGTATTAAATTTAAGTACTTTTATTTAGGTATATTTGTTTAACATATTTATATCTATAAGTCTGGTATTTATGTACGTATTGTTAGGTAGTTTATTGTTTTAACTTATTTAATGTTGTGCACATGGGCACAGAAGAGATAATAGTACTCCGTAACATGGGTCTACCTGTTGTTCAGTTATTTCCTGTCCATCCTAGGTTTGCTGGAAGAAATCTCTTAATAGAGATAAGCTCGCCTTTGTTATGTGTTGTCCACTTTCAATTGTAAAATGTATTATTTTGTGCAATAAAGTATATGAGTATGTACGCTAAGTAGTCTACTATGTATTACTTTATTTATTATCTATATTATTGTCTATGTTTTAGGTTGTATTATTTACTTATTTTGTACATCAATAGTTTAGGTAGTTTAATCCAGTTTATTATTATCTTTGTGCACAAGAACTATCTTCTCAGCACCATCTTTCCTGTCCTGCCTAGGTTTGCTGGTAGAAATCACTCTTTAGAGGTAAGCTCTCGCCTTTGCGCACTAAATTTTATTTTAAGTTTTAATATTAAGTAACAGTGCAATAAAGAATATGAAAATGAATAAATTAAAAGCTACGGAAACACATAGCTAGCAAATTGAGTAGCGAACAAATATCATAAAGGCCATATTTTATTTATTTATTTATTGTTATCTTCTGTAGGAGGGTGGCTTTTTAATTCTCCTTTATAAAAGAAAAACAAACCTAATAGTAATCTGGGCGGACGGACGCCCGTGTGGGCGCGCGTCGCCTTTTGTAGGAAAAAAGTATTTTTTTAATCAGGGCTGAAAGCAGACTACAAGCAGCCTGCCGCCCTGGAACTATAGTCCCCACGGAAGTATGGTGAATACACCACTGCACACGAGCGAATGAAAAATAGAGCTCCAGTCCAGTACACGGGCGGCGGGAGATGCGATGCGTGGTGCGCGAAAGGCGCGCGGTCTCTCGGGGGCGGCGGCGGCGCGACGGCGGCCCCGGCTGCCTCGCGCTGGGGGAGGAGCTCTCCGGTTAGGCTGCTTTGCTGCCGGGGGTCTTGAGCGCTTGGACGAGCTAATATTGCTGTAGGTGTCAGGTTTTAAAGGGCACTAAAGTTGCGCTTATATTATTTCTTATGAATGACTCACCAGGTACTATCGCCTTATGCTCTCGTCTTGTTGCCACTCGGGGGGGCGGGGGGGGAGGGAGACCGCACGGCGAGCGCAGGCGCACACAGCACCATTACTCCACCGCCAGTAGTATCGGACGCACAAGTCTAGCTCGACGAATTAGGTATGTCATAAAGGATCATATATTTACGCATTTAAAAATCACTCACATAATTTTGACTCAGTGATGAAAAATGGTCATGATCAAGTGTCGCAATGCCGTTATATAAAATGAACACCTTAAATCTCGTACTAGAAATTAACATTTTGATAAAAAAATACGAAGATAAGGGGATTTTTAAGTTTGAACAATAGAGAAATTCTAGCTTACAAGGTATTTCTCCGATCATGTGAAAGCTGTAAAGGTAAAACTTTATCTCTATTTTCCGTGCAGTTTTGTGTGTAACAGAAACGGCTGTACAAGCGGAAAGAGGGCTGAAACGGACATCATTCTGAACAACTTTCACTATAGGACCGACTTGATCAGAGCAACTTTATTTTTATTAACTCTCTACATTTCGGGCCTAGCGCTCAGTTGATCTGTATGGTATAGAGTGATAAATAGACTAGGCGTTATGTTTATCAAAGAATCATCTATATTGAGGATGGTAAAGTTTTTACTTTTATTTAAAATGAATCGAAGGCAGGTATGGTGAATAAAAACGTTATTTTTCGGCATTTGTTGAAAACAGACGATTACGCTTCTCTTCGTACATAATATCTGATTCTAAGAATAATGTCTTACTATCAATAAACACTACTGCACTGCAAGGTGATGAAATGTATTTTTTGACAAACTGTTTTTCCTTTGGGTACTGTTTGGTGTTGTTTGACCACCAGTTCCGTACAGTTGAGATAAGCTCTATCTCATTTGCCATCGTACTTTTTCTACTCCCGATGACATAAAACACATCACGTTGTGTGACACGACTTGCCAGCTAATGAGCTAAATATTCCCTCCCGTCAGCCCCATGCACTACACCGTTTCTTATCGTAACTTGTTCGCGTGAAATTCACTGGATCCGCCGTGTATTCGGTGGCCTAATATTCGGTATTCGGCGAATTCATTATTCGTTGCATTTCAATCAACTTCTCTGTCAACTTCACAGTGGGATGTATAATATAATAAATTATAGTTGAGGGTTTTCATTTCATCTCAATGAAGTGGCCGGGTAATCCGATGGGGGCGACAAACACACTTGTATGTACCATGTCTTCACCAAGTGTTATCTCGACAAGTCGCTAATTATAAATTGCTCCTTGCCCCATTCTATGAAACCTACCCAGTGTCGTGTGGGCCACAAACATCCACGTCACATTACATATAAGCATCCAAGACCTGCCTATTATTTTTTTGTTACTCTGGAATTCGAACACAAGACATTTTGTTGCGAGGCAGAATATCGACCGTTACGCCACAGATGTAGTAGTGTAAAGTGAAAATATGTTTAATGTTTCAGCAATGGCGAGAGTAATGTATTTAGTGGCTGCAGCCATCTTTGTCAGTATAGCAGATGCTCTAGATGCAAACGGCGACTTAAGTCAAAATGCAAGTATACCCTTCTTTATAATATGTTTATGTTGTAGCAACCTGTATTCGAGTAACGTCATGGGATCATAGTCGACTTAAACCATTTCGTAATAGAACTGCTTTTCATTAGTGGGTAATTTAGAACAAAGTAACAAAACAAACAAACAAAACAAAATAATCAACAGTTTTACATATCCACTACTGTCATCATTATTAGGAACTTGCAGTAGATTGGTTCATTCACATAGATAAATAGAAAGGAGGATGCAAACTCTTTGTTCTTTCATTACACCTTCTCTATTGCTCGCAGAAGCACTAAAAAGTGCTTGACTTTGACAGTGACTACCAAGACGTCAATTAATGTCTATTGCAAGGGGATGAGAACTTAATTTCCCCTAATTTTAATGTTTTTTTTTTCCTTTTCGGCCAGGAGAATGACAATCTCTCGACTGAAAGGGCTCCTCTATAGGATGGCAGTATTTTCAAGAAGTATGCTGAGACACATGTATAGTCTAACCCGTAGTTTACGAGATTATCCCACACACTCGAAGTAGTTGTTGAAGTTATGAGTTAAACCAGAGTTATTGCTGGATTACTATTTATTGATGTTACTAGGTATAAGGTTGTATAAAGACTCAGCTAAGCTATAGTTAAATATCATAAAAGTAAGTTCGCATGACGCGTGACTTAAAACTAGGTTGCTGATCACAATATTGTGCGGCGTGACCGTACATGCTCCCAAACCGGGATAAAATCTAAGAAAGAATAAGTTAAAGTTGACGCAGAGTTAAAGGAAACTTAAATTAACGCAGAGTTAAACATAAAGTTAAAATAATAAAACTTAAGACTAACGCAGAGTCAAAAATATGGATCTTAAATATAGGTATCATCTTCAAAGTTAAACGCAATGTTGGCGTTTCCCTGCTGCGATGAATGCTTCGCTGGCATCGTTGTCGCTCGAAGCTCGATGTCTGCTTGTCTCTCTCGTTGGCGGTGATGACGCATCGTAGGTGTTGTTGCCCGCTTCCATTTGAGATAGGCATATAAGGCGATGCCGAGTATGGCTCCTGCCAGCGCCAGATACGCGACGACGTACTGATGGATGTCGTGGTTTGTTATAGTGGCCGGGAAGTGTTCTCGGGCCTTCTGGAATCGGAGTTTCTCGTCGATTTCTTGTATCTCCGATATGTAAGTTAAATTGTTGTCATGTGAGGGCATATTCCTCAGTGTTTCTTTCACTAGATCGTTGATCGACGTACTTTTCGATATCCCATGGATTTCCAGATTGTCGTCCCATGAGATGGAGTTGTTGAAGACGTCGTGAGAGTATACCGTTGTATCTGATTCTTGAAGTTGGCATCCTTGAGATAATGTGACGATAGTTGCGCCATTAGTTCGCTGCGTTGTAAGACGATCCTTACATATGACTCGAAGTGTACAATTACCGCAACAAATGCTTAACCATGTGTTTTTCGCTCGGAGTTCAATCCACTCGTTATGGCAGGTAGTTGTTGTCAACTGACAGGGTAAGGTCGGCCGGTGGCTTATCAGTTTAGCTTCGCATGGCAAATTCCCTCCGCGTAGGTCATGGACAGAGGGGCTCGTTGAGCATATATAGCTATTGTTACGTCGTTGTTTGCATTTATTAAATTCTTCTTTGTTCATCTTGAAGTACGAGTTTATTTCTAGGTTGGCTGCTATGAGCTGTGCTGCAGACTGCAACCTAAACGCCGTTACTTGTTTGTTGATAGGTATTGTATGTACCTCGTAGATATCGAATTGTTCAGCGCTTAGTAGAGGAACATGGACTTCAAACAGGAAAAAGTTGCTCGTTATTCTTCCTCGCATGTAGAGTAGATCGTAGACGTCCTTGATTTCCTCTTTGATGTTGTTGATAGGCAAAGATAATGTTCTGGGCAGTTTGCTCCCGATGTCATTCAGTAATTTGATCATGAAGACAGGTGTAAAGATGTGCACTCCAATCTTGCCGTGATAGAGGTCAGTTAATGCGCTCAGTAGCATATCTTGAGTGTTCTTTAAGTTGTTGATGAGTAAGCTGGCTGTTAGCGATGTGGTGCTGAAGTAGTTTAAGGCGGTGACCGCTTCCACGGCGTTTGTGACGTTCCATAGCGACGCCTTAGTTGCTTCCATATATCTTTCTATAGTGGTGTATTGTTTTCGAATGTTTTCTTCGTTTTTCTTAAGGGCTTTGTTTTCTATTTCCACAATAGACGTTTGGTTCTTCACTAATTCCATCACGTAGTTTTCGTTCATTTGTATGTTTTCGATGTCCTGCTGGTACTTGTCGGCGAAACGTTGGTCAAGCACACCGAAAAGACTGTTCGCTATGTAACCCACTCCGTTAATCAATCCACGTTTTCTCCTGTTGACGAAGTGTTCTTGATGCGTTACAAGCATAACATTGTAATACTTTAACATTTCCATTTCGTGATTCAGTTGCTCCATAGTTGATTGGCAAAGTGATTTCTGCATTGATTCGCAAGTTCCTTTTAAGTGATCCAGGTAGCCATCCAGTTGTTTAATATTCGACCAATATGAAGTTAAGTTATAATAGACTAGCACTATCCATTCAGTGTGTGCTATTTGCAGGCTGCCGACGTGGTCGTAATAGACTGGTTGTTTTTCATCCAGGTTTCTTATTGTTATATCCTTGTTGTTTGTTTTTGTTCCGTAAGCACCTGCTGATAGTAGCATCATGCTCATCATTAATGCCGTTAAAAGGAAATTTTTCGGTTTCAGAGTTCTTCTCGTTTGTTTTGGTTGTTCTTGCTCGTTTTCGTTCTTGTTATCTTGATAAAAGTTGTTTGTTTCGTTTGTAGTTTGTGTTAAATAATTTTCAGACCATCTCTTCCAAATTTGTTGATTCATTTTCTCAGTTAGTTGCCACCGTTTCCTGATATCTATGTGCTCGATGTAGTCACCTTGAGGAAGCGTGAAGTTTGGACCGCCAATGAGAAAGTGACCTGGAGTCAGATAGTTTTCAAACTCTTCGATATCTTCACTCAGCTGGCACCGGGGTCTAGAGTTCATGCATCCTTCTATCTGGGCTAGAAGTGTTGAAAATTGTTCGTATGTTAGTTTTTGTTCCCCGATGACTCGTTTTAAATGATGTTTCATGGACCGCACCGCAGCTTCCCAAAGTCCGCCCGCTGTAGGCCAGATTGGCGCGTTGAAATGCCACTCTATTTCCATGTCTCGTATTTTATTATAAAATGTTGGCGTGAATATTTGCTTGAACTCAACAAATTCCTTCTTCAGCTGTTTTGATGCGCCAATGAAATTTGAGCCATTATCACTGTAGATGTGTTGGGGCGTTGTAGCGCTGTGAATATCGGTGCTTGTAAGGTGCATCGCGTGTAAGTCGCGTGCCTTACTGCCGTCGACTCGGGTTCGTATTCTGCTGATGAATCGCAAAATCCAAGCGACTGTCCGTTTGATGAATGTTAGTGAGCTATGTTTCTTGATCAATGCATCGATGAAGTTTTCTTGTTTGTTTGTAATAGTTATAGTTTCGAAGTTAAGTTGTCTGCCGATTTTAGTTGTTCCTGTTGGGATGTTCAGATGAGTTTCTCTGTTAAAGTTGTTCAGCCATGTTGGGCCCGTCCACCACAGTTTGAAGTGGATTAGTTTTCCAGGCAGAAGTCCTCGTGACGCGCAGTCAGCAGGATTCTCCTCGGACTTGACGTAGTTCCATTGTTGTTTCGGAATCTGTATATTCGGAATAAGAGTTATTTTTGCTTCGCCGCTCGGAGTTTCCGATGGTAAAGTTCGTTTGGTAGCTGCGTTGCAGTTTCCTTGAAGTTCCCAGTTGAACATGAACGTGTCCGATTTTGGACTCCAGGCGATGCCTAATGTTTTTGTCGAGTCGTTGAGTGTCGTAGTTGAAATCTGATCTTCCGTCAAGTTTCGCAGTAGGTCAGGGTGATTGCTCGTCCACTGTCGCACTGGCTTCATGTGTCCGAGTTCTCGATATTCGTTGATAAATTCCTTGTACATAGTTGCTAGTCTTTGTTGCCTTTGTAAACGTTTTTCTAGGTGGTAAAATTGAGAAGCTGCTCTGGATTTTCCCCATTTTCGTTCGATGTCGGCCTTAAGGGGCATTTGCACCACATAACGTCCGTCTTCGTTTCGTATTGTAGTTTGTTGATAGTGGAGTTCACATTGGTCGTTGTTGTTACGGAAGTTTTCCGTATTCTGAGTGATATCTTCAATCTCCCAGAATCTGCTTGAGTCTTCAGTTTGAATGAGCGTCATATGACAGTTTAAAGTTTGAATATTTCCGCATAATATCCACCCTAGTTGTGTTTGTTGGGCAACAGGGGCTTGTTTGTTGCCTCGTTGTACTCCTTCCAGGATTATGTTCGAGTAGACGTCGGCTCCAAGTAGCAAGTCGACGGGCTGAGACACGTTATATTCTGGATCGGCAAGTTTCAAGTTTTGGATATGCGGCCATTTGTTCCGTTCAAAAGTTGTGCTTGGCAGCTGGTTAACTAGTTGCTTCATGACCAGCGCATCAGTCTCGAATGTAAATTCCGAGTAGATGGATTGGCATTGTAGACGTACAGCTCCCTTGCAGTTGCTGGAGGCTGTGCCGACTCCTGAGATAACGGCGGTGAGTTTCTTGCGTTGTAAACGAAGGCGTTGCGCAGCATTTTCAGTTATCAGGCTGACTTGAGAGCCTTGATCCAGTAATGCTCTCAACGTGATGAATGTTCCATCTTCAGATTGTGCTTTCAGTTGAACCGTAGTAAGTAGAACTTCTTTTGCGTCATCCGACACATGACTTGAATTAAATTGTTTAGAGTTCCACTGACCCACATTTTCGTTTACGTCGTTGTGCAGCATAGTGTGATGCGACGATCCGCACGTTTTGCAAGTTTTTGCTGACATGCATCTTGCGTTGCCGTGGCTAAATAAGCAGTTCTGGCAAACCCGCAGCCTCGACACTGTTTCTGTGCGCATTTTTGGTGTCATGCCGATGAACTTTTCACAGTTCATCAACACATGAACAGAGTTGCAAAGGGGACATTGCCTCGTTGCTTGTGTTTTATGATATGTTTTTGAGTTAGGGTAGTTATTTTTGTTATTTGCTGCTGGACTGCTCTGCTGGGGCTGGGACTGCGGTGTGTCGTTCTTATGGCGACCTCGTTGAGCTTCCATAGATACGAATTTGTTTTCAAGGAACGCTCTGAATTCCTCCAGTTCAGGAAGCTCCCTGGGCTCCCGCAGCTCCTTGGTGTATTCACTGAATGTCGTTGCGTCGAGTTTTTGCGACATTAAGTAAACAATAATTGGATCCCAGTAGTTTACTTGGGCTCCTATGTTGCTAAGACCGTTGAGACATTCGATTATGACGTCATGCATTTTCTTGATGTTGAAGATGCTCGGTTGTTGTAGAGTTGGTAGATTCATGAGAGTATTCATGTATGACATAAAGAGAAGCCGCTTGTTGTTGTAGCGAAGGTTTAAGATTTCCCAACAGGAATCATAGTTGTCGGCGCTGACTTTCAGATGTTGTACTATCTTTTCCGCTTCTCCTTTGAGCTTGCTCTTCAGATGTTGCATTTTTTGGCATTTTGGTATGAACGGGCTGTTGTGGATGATTTCCATGAATAAATCTCTGAATGAGGTCCATTGATTGCAGTGACCTGAAAATTCTGGAATCTCAATTCGCGGTGTTGTTTTTTGCATATGCATGTTTTCCCATGTTTTCTTGTTTAGTGACCTCTTTGTGTTTTCGTAGTTAATGTCCAGTTGGTTATATCGTTCTTCGTACTCTTTGTCGGGCGTTTCCCATTGACTGTCGAGTTCCCAGTGAAGTTTTTCAATAGTGGTCCATTTTTGTTTGATGTTGTCGAGGTAGTCATCTATGTCCCATTTTTCTAGGTTGTCCATTGAGTTGATCTTAGTGAGGGTTTTTTCTAGAGATCTGAAGTTTGAGTCTTGACGACGAAGTAGTTGCTTGATTTTTGTGTCCGCAGGGGTTGGAGGGCTGGGAGGTTCAGTTGTCGGTTTCGTTATTCCTGAAGTACTTGGTTTGCTCATTAAATTAATTATATCCAACTTCGTCCTGGTATACATGTCCTTAGTTTTCCGGTAGACGTTATCAGTAAAGTATGGTATTTCCTTGTCTTCAATTTGAGCTAGCAGTTGTGGGTGGCGATCTTCGAAATCTTGCCACTGGTTTTCCAGAGATAGAAGTCGGTTAGTTAGGTATTCTTGAGTTTTTCTTGTTATGGAGTCTTTCTGATAGTTGGTGCATAATTTTTTGATGTTTTCAAAGGCTTGAGCTTGAGTTTTCATTTCTTCCATTGTTAGTTCTTGTTAAATTGAGTTACCGTTGAGTTGAAGTTAAGTTGAGTTGTTGTTGCGTTGAAGTTAAGTTTGGAAATCCGTTGGATTCCTGAGTTGCTGTTGAGATAAGTAGAAGTCCGTTGGAGTTCCGTTTTCTTGAGCCGAAGTTAAGTTGAGTTGTTTTTGCGTTGAAGTTGAGTTGTTATTGCGTTGAAGTTAAGTTTGGAAATCCGTTGGATTCCTGAGTTGCTGTTGAGATAAGTAGAAGTCCGTTGGAGTTCCGTTGTCTTGAGCTGAAGTTAAGTTGAGTTGTTTTTGCGTTGAAGTTGAGTTGTTATTGCGTTGAAGTTAAGTTGAGTTGGCGATCCGTTGGATTGCCGAAGTGCCGTTGAGTAGAATTCCGTTGAAATCCCGTTGCGTTGAGTTGTAGTTAAGTTGAGCTGGAGATCCGTTGGATTTCCGCAGTGCCGTTAAGTTGAGTAGAATTCCGTTGAAATTCCGTTGCGTTGAGTTGTAGTTAAAGTTAAGTTGAGCTGGAGATCCGTTGGATTTCCGCAGTGCCGTTAAGTTGAGTAGAATTCCGTTGAAATTCCGTTGCGTTGAGTTGTAGTTAAGTTGAGCTGGAGATCCGTTGGATTTCCGAAGTGCAGTTGAGTTGAGTAGAATTCCGTTGAAATTCCGTTGCGTTGAGTTGTAGTTAAAGTTAAGTTGAGCTGGAGATCCGTTGGATTTCCGCAGTGCCGTTAAGTTGAGTAGAATTCCGTTGAAATTCCGTTGCGTTGAGTTGTAGTTAAAGTTAAGTTGAGCTGGAGATCCGTTGGATTTCCGCAGTGCCGTTGGCAGGAAGTTGTAGTTGTGGATATCGCTGGGTCCCGTCGATAGCTCACGAGTGTGCAACTCAATGCCCAACACCGATATTTGCGACTTCTCAATCCAATTCGGTGATTCCGCTTGTGGAGGCCGAACAGAACCGATCCGCTATCGATTAGGAACAAAGAGCCACGTACGTGAACTGGAGTCTGTTGGATCCTTGATATCCGGCTCGAAGGACCATTAAATGTATAGTCTAACCCGTAGTTTACGAGATTATCCCACACACTCGAAGTAGTTGTTGAAGTTATGAGTTAAACCAGAGTTATTGCTGGATTACTATTTATTGATGTTACTAGGTATAAGGTTGTATAAAGACTCAGCTAAGCTATAGTTAAATATCATAAAAGTAAGTTCGCATGACGCGTGACTTAAAACTAGGTTGCTGATCACAATATTGTGCGGCGTGACCGTACAACACAGGCCTTGGATGGTGTGAAATAAATTTTAATCACATGCGGCACGCTATGAACGCATGCTATTGCGAATTAATACGAAGCCTATTGAGCGTCCAAACGTTAACCGGCCATCATAACGTGCATAAATAAGTATTGACTGCGGAATTGGTGAATGCCATGTAACTATTTGTAACCTGATAATTTTGTTCCCAGCGCGTGCGACAACTCGAGTTAGTGAATCCGCTCACGCCAATTGAGGACCACAGCGAGCTCGGCCAGCACCTGCTCGACCTCACCAGGGAGCCCAGGCATGTCTATATGATGCCGGTCGCGGGGCGCGCGGGACTCAGGGGGGTCGCAAGGGTCAAAAGGGGAGCCGGGCAGGATGGGGCCCCGGGATATAACGGGGGCGCGGGGGGCGCGGGGGCCGCGGGATCCAACGGGGGCCCAGGGGGCAGGGGCGGCGCGGGTGGGGCGGGTCTCATGGGGAACATGGGGGGCGCGGGGGGCGCGGGGGGCAGAGGGGACGGAGCGGGGGCGGGGGGCTCGGGAGGCCAGGGGGGGCGGGGGGGCGCGGGGTCTATGGGAGGTGCGGGTGGTTCAGGGGGCACGGGGGGCCAAAGGGGGGGACAGGGGGGCTTCGGTGGCAATGGGGGCGCGGGGGATGATGCGGGCATGGGGGGCGCGGGGGGCCGGGGGGGTGCGGGAGGCCAGGGGGCCTAAGACAATGAGAACGCCGAGATGTTTGTGGTGAGTGATTGGTTCTGTCTGCCATGCAAGTTTTATTTTTGATGTCATTGTATTTATTAAGGAGCTAGCAATAGCAATTTCCTCTGAAAATCGAACAAATAATGTTCACGAGGATTTGAACGCAGGACTTCCAGATTGCGTGTACAACATCATATCGGTTGTGCCACCGACGACGACGATGTGATATGCCGCGTTTACGATCATATTGAATATTAACCCCCAAACTCAAAATTTTATAAAAAAAAAATACATTAAATTTAGTTTGACAGTGGGTACCAACGTCAAAAATTAAACATTCATTGACGTCTTGGTACCCATTGTCAAAATAATTTTAATGTCATTTTTTTTTATAATTTTAATGTCAATATTGTTCCAAGGACTCTTTTGTCCATACGCTACCGTGGGTGTTAATATGATTTATTCTATCGCAGCCGCAGGGCACGTTTCTTCGCATCGTCTTGTATCGCCTTGTATGGGGAACCCCTTTAATCACGCACAAAGTTAATTATTGTCTGCTTAAAGAACAATTCTTCTGTAAAAATGATCGTTTAAAAATAAACCACCCTGTAATAACTAGGCGAATGGCGCGGAACAAACTGGTTACTGTGCGCGCAAACAATACTTACGGCGAGTGGACGAGCTCTTACATGATCCCGCGCTTGATTAACGACATACCTACGCAAACCATTGATTCACTCACACAGACAAACATTAAATACAAACTAAAAACTTACTTTATTTCAAGATTACAAGGGAATTAACTTGAGAATTGCACACTTTATACCCGAAAACTAGAATATATAGCCATAATTATTTGAATTTGAGTTATACCTACCTACATTACTTATTTTTAAACATAAAAACTGTATAAGGAGTAGATAACACCACACAAAAACCTCAGTGGTTTAAGTGGTGATCAAGAACATGAAACTCTGTTTGTAATTAGATGCCAGTAAATAAATAAAAAAAAATTAGTAAAATCTCGTGTAGTTCATTACAATGCGTGGCTGACGGGCAAGCAACGCATAGCCTAAACCGGTGCACCTAGAGCCATGAAACTTTGTACAGAGGTTCCTTAGTAGCGTGGGGTAGCACTGAGATGGTATTTGACAAAATTAAGTCCCCAAGGGGGGGGGGGGGGGGAATAAGAGGTTACAGTTTGTATTAAACTCAATCTAATCAAATAGGGTTTGTGGAAGTCGGTTTTTTTCTAAAGTTTACTTTTTGTTTCAATTATTGTTTCAATTATTTCCTTCAAATACAGGTATTTGTTACAGGAATTACAGAAATATGCATTGGAAAAGAGACCCGCTGTTGAAGACAAGAAACCCGATGAGCAAGAAGTGTATAACGACGTCATCATGTCAAGTATAGTACGTCTTCAGTGAAGTCATCAAAACGGTAGCCCTAATCTTTTACATTGTAATGTGTTGACACCAAATGCTGAAATTACTATTCTGTATTTGAACAATTCCCGATAGCTTTTAATTTGATTATTTTCTTTCATTTCAATAAAAGCTTCATTTAATAATATTTTACTTTTAAATTGTTTTCTTTAAAGGCGATCCAACCGTCCGTCATTTGGTCTCTAGCTCCCACATCTACAATATTTTTCACTATTGTTAGTATGGCCTCCGTATTTCTTTACCTTGAGTTGCACGAAACAAAAGACAATGAGCATTTTTGTATGGTATTTGGTCCAAGAGCCTCCACATAAGAAATATATTGATACAAATACAAATTCGTTTATTTTGCCAAACAGAGTACAATAATTATAAAACTTACTAAAATGAAAAATTAAAATGAATTTAGAATTGTGGTTAACCCTTCGTCAGTGGGTAATTTTATAACAATTAAATTTTAATTGTTATCTGCCCATAGCGGCCACTGTCACAGACGAGGGGTGGAAGGGTATGTTGGATAGTTAAATCCCCTGGGCATCAAAATCGGTCGCGGAGATTTCCAGAAAAAATCATTTAAGTTTAGTATGAAAATAGTAAAAGATTGATAGTCACCTACTCCAGGTGGAGCCTAAAACTCTAGCAGTTTGATGATATGAACATTTCTTAATAGAAAATATATTGTTTCGCAAATCAAATAAGACCTCTTTACTTAACTTTTATTATGTTGTCATGCAGGTAAACCAAATAACTTTTTTTCCCTTTTGTGACTTTGTCATATTTACGGACATTGTCATGAGATGTAAGGTCGTACATTCATTTGTATCGTGAAATGTCGGTCAGAAGACAGATTTTGTAGTTTCGTTTTCGTGTTTTAAGGCGTAGCGTAAAATCAAGAATATAATTCAATTCCTCCGGGATGGATTTTGATAATCTTTTGTAATTATAGATGGTGACTTCTAATTAGTGATCAGGAGATGAAAAATAATATTATCTAGCTCAAATTTAACATAATAGGCGAGGTCTTACGCAATCACCTCACTTTTTAATTAATGAAAAGCTAAAACATAATGAAAACTAATAACCATGGTCATCCTACATACGACTTCTACGTCAGACGTCACTCATAAATTGTCATTGCCGTTTTTATGAAAGAGCTTGTAAGCTCAGACTCACAGCACAAATTAGTAGGGTGACAAGGAATTTAGGATAAACTTGATTTCAAAATAAAAGTTATCATAGAAAAAATATGTTTTAATGTAATAACGACTTCAACGTGACCGCCATCAATTTACTAAGTTAGAAACATGTGTACCTGATCACCGATTAAAAGTCATCGTGTATAGAGAAAAATGTGCTCTATGGATTGATGTAAGTCTTAAGTGAAGGTTATTGGACCACTTTAGCCCATTGTCCTTTTTTAAGCAAAGCCTTCTGCTCGCGTTCCTGGCCGCAAAAGAAAAATATTTGACATTAAAATTAGGAGAAGCTAAGCTTTCATCCCTTGCAACCTGCAATAGATATTTTCAGACGTCTTGGTGTCACCTGTCATGCAATTATTTTTGAATCCCTGGATTCGAACTTGCATATCTTGTGTGAGAAGCAAGCGTTAAACCCACTAGACCACGGAGCTCTTCCTAATCCAAGACCAACAAAGTAGTCTTGTGCCTGCTCGGTCATCAGAGAGAGCGCTCCGTACTAGTACATTTCAGTCAGTGTACTAGTACACTCTAACAGTTCTATTAGTACTATTAGGACATTGGATCTTATGAATAAAACAATTTGCCTGCTCGGTCATCAGAGAGCGCTCCGTACTAGGACATTTCAGTCGGTGTACCAGTAAGCTCTAACAGCTTTATTAGTACGTTGGATTGGATGAATAAAAAATGGAGCTATTAGATTAACCTTTCTTTTCGTGCAGAGCAGAAACTTCAGGAATATTATACTCTGTATTAACATATTTATAACAATTGTACGTGTCAGTTTGCATTGCAGAAATAAAAAGTTAAATAATATTAGATTTTCCTTCATACCTAAACAGGCTTAGGACTGTCATTCTAGTCAAGATGTCACTTCTATTAAATTTAAGTATAATAATAATGTTGGCTCCCGCCCGCCCCGCCATTCTCCTTCTCGCCCGGTCGGTCGGTCGGTCATGTCCTAATAGGCCGAATGTCCGATTAGCGACTAGCGTAGGGAAACATTTCTTTTCGTTCATTGCACGGTAACGTTTCCTAATCGTTCTTCGTACATGACCGACACAAGACTACAACAAAGGAAAAATAATATTTTTTGTAAAATACGAGTATCACACATGGAGTAACGCCTGATACAACATTATAGCAATCTACTAAACTAAACACTCTCTTAACTTGGTTCGGATGAGACCAACCTTATCCGAACCAACCAAGTTAGAGAGTTTTTAGACCTAGTTCTTTTTGATATTGATTTCTCATACAGTCTTCTAACACTAACAGACTAGGTTTCATTTGTGGCCACAAGGAAAAAAAACTATGCCAGCTATGTATGGCAAAAGTTGCATTGCCCTTTCAAGATAGTTTCGTGCAACTCAGGGTTAGCGTCAGTCTAGTCTAGATTTGAGGAATACGGGAACTACCGGTATATTGATTCCTCATTGGTGCTATCGTGTTTCCGCCCCGCGTGTCGCTTCCGTCCCGCACCGGCTAGCTGCTGCGCCCCGCTGCCGCCGTGGGGCTGCCGTGAGGCCGCCGCCGTGGGGCCGCGGCGGGCCCGCTGCACTCACGCCCCGCGTATATAGAAATTATTAGAAATGCTACTTCAGTACGTCTGCGCCGGCTACGACACGACCTGAGCACACCTGAGTTAGCATTTCCTAACGATAAAACGCAAAGCAAAACAACCGGTAGGTGGCCCCTGAAAGGAAATAAAGTGTCCCCTAAAGATGTGGATGTGTGTTGGTGAAATCCGCCATTATTATATTATGTTATATTATAAGTATATTTATTCATACTTCTCATTAGTTTTAGTGATTTATTGTGCACTGACTTCCCTCTCTTTATCTGTTTTTTTTCCTGTCATGCCTAGGTTTGCCGGAAGAAATCTCTTTTTAGAGATAAGCTCGCCTTTGTATTGTCGCTACTCTACCGCTTCTTCTGCTTCTGCTTCCTTCTTACCCGGATACTCCTGGATTCTTCTACCCAGGGCACCTTGTTGTTTACCTGCTGCTCTCGCTCTGTCGGACCGGCGTTTCCCTCTGCGTGTATTTCAAGATCCTAGGGCAAGTGTAAGGCAGTGTTAGGCTGTATAGGTATAGTGTTAGGTTGTATATGTATAGTGTTAGTTTGTAGGTAGGTTTTGTAAGTGAGGGTCTGCACTACGCTGGAACTTCTCCCTTTTATTTTTTTCAACTTTTTAGGACCTATTTCCTAATTATTTATTTCTAAATGCAATATAAGTAGCTAAGACCTGAAAATATCTTAGTCCTCCGTCAATGTGTATCGACAATCTTGCACGGACATTATTCTTGTTAACATTTAAACGCCTTATTGCCAGCACTAACTCGTAGAAACCTTGACGATGCTGTTTGTATGAAGCCTTAAATTACAGTGTAAATACAAGCTTTTGAAAAGTTCGAGGGCTCATAAGCGAAACAGTCATCTATTACGCTTATCTGCACAATTACTCACCTACCTTTATAATGTAGGTTTTTTCACCGAACCTTTGCCAGTAATCGAAACACTAAGACCAAGTGATTTAAGATTATGGTGTGGGATAACGGCCCTCATTTTCTTTTTTCCATCTAACCACAGGTGCAATGGCCAATTTTTTTCTTTAAATCGCAAAATTTATTGATGTCAGATTAATTTTGCTCGTTACGGTTGAATTAGTCGGATATTTTCATCCTCAACTACATCTAATCAGAGATCCCATGGGATGAGTGTAATGTTAGAAATATTATGATTAAAAATATTATATGCATAACATAACCTGCAAATCTGCAAGCCAGCTTTACATTCCTTGAAGTGTCATTAAATCCCTCTAATTCCCTCACGCATAAACCAAATAGGTTTCTGTGATTGCTCCGTAAACTTAGTTATAAAAAAAAAACATTTTGTAACATGGATAATAAAGAAAAAAAAAAAAAATTAATTTAAATAAAAACAAGAAATATATTGATAGTGAGCATTATAGTTTATCATCCAGATATACCAGATTAACCTCATGGTAAGCATAATATTGTGATGCGGAACTGATGATGAAGACCACACATGGCCACCAGACGAGATGCAATGCGTGTCTGACGGGCAACGCATAGCCGGTGGACCTAAAGACATGAAACTTTGTAAAGGGGATCCTCATGTAGCGTAGGGTAGCACTGAGATGGGATTTGAAGAAATTAATTCCCCAAGGGGGGGGGGGGGGGGGGACTAGGGGATTACAGTTTGCATTTAACTCAAAAAGCACTTGGTTTCTAATGAAATAGGGTTTGTTTGTGGAAGTCGGTTTTTTTTAAGTTTTACTTTTTGTTTCAATTATTATTTTCATTGTATTCGGTACAACATGTTGTGATTTACTTCATAAACCATGTATATTGCGTTGCATGCATGGTTCCATTCAGAAGCGCGATGATAGTCAAGACAATTCAACTGTTAAGCCGCGTCGTCGGGCTTTTGTTACGTCAAGCGACGCGCGAGCACAATATATATGCCTACAAGTAGCATAGCACGTGCACACGACCATAAGGCCGGGACTCCACCAAAGCGGAGATGTGGAATATTTGTATGCGAGATGGAAACAGCTCACATCTCCGCTTCCATCGCGCCATACAAATATTCCACATCTCCGCACATCTCCGCTTTGGTGGAGTCCCGGCCTAATACAGGATGTATGATGTCCAAATCAATTCAATGTACCTATATGTGTATATATTTTAGGTATTTTATACCCATAATTACAGGAAAATGACACAACAAAAAAGACGACGACGCTTTTGGCGAATCTGAACATGATTTCACATATTCTTTTTCAGGGGGCACAGTAAAGTTGTACTGCTGTAGTATACTGACCAACTGAAAACAGCAAAATTAACCAGAATACCGCATGTAACAGCAACATAAACCGGATTAGAAAAAAAAACCATTTAAACATAGCATTACTCTGAAACTGAACGTGCACTGGCGTGAACTGAAAACCAGCGTTACGTGCAGCTCACTGCTACACGTAACATATGCTGAGTTTAAACCATTTTGACATTTAAACCTTAACCATAAACTGTGTACTATTTTTTTATTATTATCCCTGTGTTTATTTGTCAAATAAATATATTTCTATTTCTATTTCTATTCTATTCTACTCTATACGGGGTGCCTCACATTTGCGCCAACGTTTGGCCAGTATTCAATGTTTCATTTTGTGTTTTTAATGTGTACCTACCTACCTACAGTATTTTTGCTACCTAGTTTTTATCTATCTCCGATTTACCGATCTCCTACTAGACTGATATTCATATTCTTAGAAATGTTAACTATTTGCTGTTTTAAGTTTGAAATGTTTATATCTTTTTCAAATATTTAAAAAAATAATTGATATGTTTATGTGTTAGTTACTATACAGGGTGTAACAGAAAGCTGTAGTTATATTTTAGGGGGTTGTTAGGAACATCATTCTGAGCAACTTTTACTATGAAATCGATTTGATCAGAGCAACTTTAATTTTCACTTCTCTATACAAATCAGCTGACCGCCCGGACCAAAACGTATGGAGCAATGAAAAATAAAGTTGCTCTGATCCAATCAGTTTCATAGTAAAATTTGCTCGGAATGGTCTCCCTAACAACCCCCTAAAATATGACTACACCCTTCTGTTACACCCTGTATGGATTTTTTATGGAATAAAGATATTATTATTATTATTAAAATAAAGGAAAAAACAAATAAGGACATAATACATTTATTCGAATTTTAAGTCCAGGCTCCATCACCTTTACATCAACAGTGGTGTGTGCACTGTCCTCGCAGTGGCTATCTTGCCTGTGTCACGTCATTGCTCGGAGCAGCTCGGTGCAGATGGGCTCACGGTCACATATCACTTCCTGATTGCCGCATGACCGGCTGCCCGGCGAAGCATGAACTGATTACTGCCTCAGGGTACTGAGGAAGGAGCACGCGTGATAGCGTCATGTGCTTACAAAGCAGACAGACTGTTACCTGTTTACCAGGCTGTACGTTACTAGTTGATTGTTACACAAGAGGTGTAAGAGAGCTACTTCGCAACAATATCCAATTCGGCGCCCGTGCGAGCGCAGCTCGCAAAGGGCGCTACGGATCGAGCGAACCCGAGATATTTAGAATATTATTCGTGGTTGAAATAGCTACTTACAACCCGAGGTAAGCATTCTACTTTACATCATTCATGCGAGGTAAATAAAACATTTATACAGGTTTTAACTGAAACAGTCATATTTTAGGGATTTGTTAGGGACATCATTCTGAACCACTTTCACTATGAAATCCATTTGATCAGAGCACTGCACTTTTGACCCATTACGCAGCCACTATCCAGCATCATGTACAGTCTGCCGCAAAGTGATTTGAAAATGGAACGTTTTCTATAAACAATGCAGTGTGTTGGAAATGCCGACTTTCACGGACTCTTTGGACAACAATAAAACCTACTTACTGAGCATGGATGATGTAAACTCTATTATGAGACAATCTCGTTTCCATCAGTTTTCTGACTGATAGACAATTTGGATAAGCAATAACACATTTTCCCATATAAAAATAATGAAGCCCGCTACTTTCGTGTTTAGATAGTAAATTAATAAAATAAAATTATGACAAAACCCTCGGTAGAGCGTTTTATTCGAGAGGTTTTAAATAGTCTCACTTACAAATAACAGCTACTGAAGTAACAGAGAGTCGACAGCAAAAATAAACAATTAAACTCCAGGGGTACCAAACTTATTATTCTGAAAGAGCGATGCAGCTCTTTTTTCAGTTGCTGAAAGAGCTTCACTAGTGCAGAACTTTATTTCATTATCAAAGAGTCTGGCGCGGGGTATAATTGCGTTCCACCACCGGGAGAATAGCAATTTTATAGAATTATTAGAAAGAATTTAATTCCGTAACCAGCTTTTTATGAGCTCACATAAAAGTTTTATTTTCTATGAATAATAGAGTGGAGCAATTGTGTGAGTACAGAGCTGATATAATTTATTATTTACTGAGTTGCATATTGACTTGTGAAATTGTTGAATTTTATTGAAGAAACAGGATAAAGTAACAAAGTTGTTTTCAACAAAGTGGAGGTTCTTTATGGTTATGCACCGATTAGTTTCTATCTTTTGGTAGAAAATCAATACGCATCGAGGACATCACTACGAGTATTAATTGAATTTATTTAACGAGCGATGTCTAAAGTAGAGAAATCTCCCCACAATAGATAGTAATGGGTGGCGCTGGCGCATCATTAGAAGTTAAAGCGATCATCGCGCAAATTATATAACTTTAGCAACAGGAGTTGTCATTTCTGGCGCGATCGCTCCACATATGGGTAGAGTAGGCACCTATTTGGAAACAACTTTTCACATTTGCTCGCCGCAATTTCCGCTCTCGGAGAAGAGTTACTCGGCGTACCTATATTCACTTCTTTTCAACTATATTATGTGTTTGGATTGTTTGCTGCTGTATGTGAAGACCCCGATATAAGCTAGGGGGAACGTAGGTATACCTTTGAGGCAAATATTGGTCTGTGTGAGAAGCTGCAAATATCACGTGAGTCAGAGATGAGAGCAGCGAATCCAAGTTCTGAGATTGTGATACTGTGTTATATTGTGTGTTTTTGTTATATTAAGTGTGATTAAGAAAAAAAAATCGTATTATTATTTTACAGTTGTACAAAAATAAACCTTCAAAAGTTATGTTCGTGATTAAAATTTATTTCTATCTTTCCAACCGAGTGAATGTAAGTACATTTTATATGATGTGTATTTAATTCCGTGACAAGAGCAAAACATAAAATGACGAAGAACAAAATTGTAACAAAGCCACCTTCTTCCTGCTTCCACTTACATTTCCATGGACGAGTAAATGTGGAATAGTCATTCGAACTATATAATACTTCAGTTCCACAGCGTGCGTTTCTGTTGAAAAGTCAACGCAATCTCGGCAAAGGGTCCCCGGCGACGCCCACCAAAGAAATTACCCGAGATTTGCATAAAGGAGACTCCGGGGATCGTCTTTGAAACTCGCCCCTAAGTTTGCGGACAACGTACATGCTTCATATTAAGTTAGTGTTCTGTTTGATGTACGCCCGCCGTACTAAATTAAATTGCATGCAGGTAAGTACTTAGCCGCTTTGTGAGGTGATGAAGGAGCTTGTGGACCGCTAAATCAAAGTGCTTATAACAGAGTTGTACTGCGATTATGAGCTTCGTAAAGGGAGAGGAGGCCTTAGAACGGAATATATTAATTTTAAAAGTTCTGTTAATTGGCTACGATTGTTGATAAAGTACTTGGTTGGTGTAACCTCGGACGGAAGCAAAATTATTTTCATTTATATACAGCCAAATGGGAGCATTCAATTCGGGATAAAGTCGAACACATATAAATATAACACAAATAGGGTAATTGGGTAGTCTCCAAGGAATCGCTTATTAATAGTGATAACAAAATAACCACATCGTAAGCCATAAAACATTTTCCCTTCATTATATTCATGCCCAAAACTAACGGCCAATGCTCGAAAATTGATAGCTGTCTGTTGATCTTACAAGAGAGGCGGGAAGCGCATAGGCGGGATAACAAGGTTTCCCTCGTAAGTGTTACACGTGTTTTGACTACGCGTCTCGTTACCACGATCGACACGCGTGGCCGGAAGACTGCCAGCCTCGATAGAAATACAGGTTGCGCCAAGTTTCTTGGCACTTCAAGGGGTAGCGGGGCATGGGTACAGCTAACAAGTGTAATGCCTGCATGGGCGAGTAGACAGAGAGAGAGCGATGAGAGTTCGTCTAGGTGCCACCCTGCGGGGTCTGTTTGTCTTTAGCGAATAGAAGTCCATTGATGATTTTTCAACGTACAGCTAGAAACGACGGTATGACAATTTGGGTGAATCCATTTACATTGAAATGTTTCACGACAACTGCGCATTCTACGAATGTGTTAGCGACTTCCGATTTTTACCCTGGGATGTCAATGGGTAGGTACTCAATAACCCTTCAAAAATCTACCTTTTTCAGAAACTTTTACGCAACTTGGCGGGTAAGATATTTGTCCATGCACTACACTACTCCTTTTCGGTAGGGTTTCAGGCGTACAAGTTGCGTCGTGATGAGTAATGAAATTAGCTCGTTATGCCGGGCTTGCTTAGTTGCATACTTCCATGTAAAGAGAGAATATATCTAACGTGCCGTGCAAGACGGAAAAATAGACACGAAATTCTTAAGCACAAAACGATTGCCTTTAAACTTCTTCAATTTATCCATCTCGAGGTTTCTTTAAGTGTTCTCTTTCCACATTTTTAGAAAGTTTTGCCTGATTCTGCATAATTTTGAATATAATATAGTCTGAGTTCGTATTTTTCTTTCAGGCCACGCTAAGATGTGTCTGCTTGATTTTCCAGCTTATGCATAAAAATATCTAAGGATGGTTAGGTACCATCGCAATCATATCAAATCAATACCATAATTCTGACATATGTATAAATGAGAAAATAGGTGAATTATTACGAGCAGTATATGTTACTTGAACAGACACAACTTTTTATTTGATACCGTAAAGTTCGCATTTACCGGCAAAATTCGAGCATCGTAATTAACGAGGTACCAAACCGTTTGCAAATCGCAGTAAAATGCAATAATAGCTCGCCAGAGACAAACTGTAAAGGTAAATCGCTTAGGTGTTTGAATGAATGCCGTCGGTATTTTCCCGTAATTGGAGCTGTCTGCCGGCGGACAAATGTCCTGTCCGCTGTATGCCGTGTGCCAGATAGTCAGTCTAACAGCTGCCATTAACCCACACGATAATCTTAAATTGCTGACCGCTAGCCGACTTGATTGTCACGCTATTGCATTGTCGTTTGCCACCGTTTGTTGACATTCATTATTTGACCATGCATTACCTTCTGTTTCCGAGAGTGCTAGGGAACTATATACGTAAACCGCCAGACTAAATAGAACTGTCATTAAATGCCGAAATATTTGTGTTTGCTCTGTTAAGTTCAATCAGGAGATGCGCTATGCGCCATCTGCACTGGTCTGCACGAAAATGACCTACCGACCTAATAACCTACCGACTGTGAACCGTAAATAAGCTGATATTAAAAATAAAATCCTATGCGTATTCAAGGACACAAAACCTCACGTCGTCGCACGGATGGAAAAGGCTGTTATAGGTAAATGGACCAGTCGCGAAGTGCAAGTAATTTGAGCGTCCGTGACATTTGATATTTTTAGAGGTATTCACGTAAACATAAGGAAGAGATTCTCCCAATTCAAAAAATAATAATCAAAATTAGTTTATTTCAGTAAGTACAGCAGCACAGGTCGTGGGACTTCCCTTTTAAGTTAATAAAAACCTGTGTTAGGGGAGACCGCTCATTCCACATTGGAGAATTACACTTACGTCTTAATAAACCTAATAACTTATAAGTATGTGTGTACAGTCCGAAACCCTTACGAATTACACTTACGTCTTAATAAACCTAATAACTTATAAGTATGTGTGTACAGTCCGAAACCCAAACTAGCCAATCGGGTCCCAGGCTGTACCTATAAAGTAAGTAATATAACTAATATTTTATTGTACGCACAGGTCTTACTCCGATCGGTGTAAGTTAATTGTATATCTGTTTTGTGTGGTACAATAAAGAAATTACACAAACCAACAAATACAACTGTGTAGGTATGTTGTTTACAAATAACTCAGATTTACAAATAACTCAGATTTATATAAAATACTTAAATAAACTAATGCCATGAATGTTTATGTTTCCTTCCTTATTTTCTTCCGAGGAGGTTTTCATTTACTGTTACGTCGTACACCGGAGTAAGTATATTATGTAAATGGTTGCCGCGGCACCGGAATATAAGTTTTCAGTGGTGAACTCCTTTTGCTGAACAGTCTGTGGGCCACCTGTGGCGGAGTAACAATCGTAAGAATATTGCATAGCTCTGTGACAACTTCCAGGCTAACTGACAAAAAAAATATGCTTTCTAATCCAGCACATAATGAACATTATTATCACCCCACCTCGGTAAGTCCTCACTTCATTTACATCCTAAGCGTCGAACAATAAAATGTAGAAGAGAACTTTTTGATAAGCTCTTTGTATAATTTGTACTTTTACCTGAAAATTATAAAACGGCCACGGCGTAAATGGTGAGCTTAAAATATTCAAATGTAAGTAAGTATACATAAAGCGTTGAATGAACAAGAGAATTTTAATAAGATTTGAAAACTTACATTTTGGGATTCACTTATTTAGTCCTTTTAACTTTTGTCGAAATTTTGTTCAATGCCTACAAATAATTAAAAAATAAAGGTAATAATGATTAGAAGAAGTTATCTGGCACTAGTTTATTGATGAAATACATAAAAAACAACAACAAAAATACATAAATATGTCTACACAATACAGTTTTCGTCATAAAAATTGTCAAATACCTACGTATTTAACAATTTTTATGTCGAAACCTGTATTTGAATTTTCAATGTTCGGGTCATATCATGAACGAAGAGAGAGCTTTTGTTAATGGAAAGCGACATCCAATTACGAGTTTTCAAGGGTTCCTTGCTTTTGTTTCGCAGGTCTCTGCAAATCGATCTCGCTGTTGACTCGACCTTTTTCAAAACGTAGAAGGGTTGGGCAGTTTATCTGCGCTTATTGTTGCTAAGCGAGACCCTTTTTACTCTCTGAAAAAATACTATAGGAACCGTTATCTGCTCGCCACTGGGCCGCAGAAGGTTTTTTTTATGACTAGGTGTAATAGGCACCTGGATAGCCTTGCCTTTTGCGGCTCACTGCGGCTGACATGACTAAAACCCTTTGGTCCGTTTTCATAGTTATAGTTTCATAATTGGTAACGAAAGTGGAGCCATTTCACTGGCGAGGCATACGTAAATCATCTTTCTATTTTTTTTGGAAAATATAAGTTTTCTTCTTTAATTAAATGTCTATTTCCTGCCTCTCTGCCTGCCTTTCATCTTGTTGATGTATTCATCTTATTGTTCAGTGAATAAACGTAGATATGTCTATGTTGATGTCTTAGTGGACAAATTTTTTGCTATTTCGTAATTAACTAACAAACAATTTTTTTTTCCTTTTTCGTATTCGAATTCGAATTATTTTCAGAGTTTCGTAATTAGTTATCAAACAAGAATTTATTTGCCTTTTTCGTGATCGAGTTCCACTTTCGTAGCCAACTGCGAAAACATAACTACGAAAACGGACCAAAGGGCAAAAACGCATAGAATGTACCTATGGCTCATTTGTTCTCCATTATGTAACAGTTTTTCGAAAAGCCATAGGTACCCCTCAAAGCATGTAATCGTGTTTATTTTATAGCTCAGTAATAGTAACAGTAAAATTTCTGATTTTATAATATACTACGAAACAGGGAAAAATATTCCACTTACGTAGCCAATTATAAAACCGTTATTACTTATACGGACTAACGGATATTTGTATATTTGAAAGGCAGTTGCAGTGTTACCAGTTCCAACGTACGCAACCAATAACGTTAGCCTAGTCGTCAGTCCAAGTGTACATAGGTAACACCATTCCATCTTGAGACTTACGTAACACACGTTATGGACTATCGTGAATGCCTTGTGTGCTGAATTAATTCTCAGTAGACCGTACTAATGGGAGTCTAATGCGGTTTCCATCGCAAATTATTTTCACTTTTTAGTGGAAGTCGTTCAGTCTTATAATTAGGTTTACTTTTGGGTTAAATACTTATTAGGTTTTTTGGATCATTTGTATTTATGACGCCAAGGAGTAAAAGCTAAAGTGCCCAGATAAAAGATACTTACGTTATATTGAACGTATTGAAACGTACGTGCGTACGTACGATATTTTTGTTATAGTTAAAAAGCCACACAGAATAGCTGCAGGTCGAAGCATTTAATAATCATATTACCTATATATTTTTCTGTGGAGTGATAGAACTGACTGAATGAGAATGTATAATTACGTACCACCTTAGAACTATATAAATTCCGAAACTGCCGGAAATAAAACACCTCGGCACGTAAACTACCCTTATATGAAGCTTATCACATATTCCTATGATAACACCAACACATAAACACAGGGAGACAGGGAATGGGAAGCATATTCTCATATCATACGAACAGTGGTGGGTGGTGAGTGCTACTTATTTATTATTGAGGCTCCTGTGAAACACATATTTTACAAACATGTATCTTTGTGTGTGCGTGCTGTCACGTAAAATGGTGTTAAATAAACTACTGACTATTGACTAAATGAGGGCAAGCTTGTGCCCGATAGAAAAAAAATATAACTCTATACTTGTTTTGATTGTCTTTTTCTTCCTAAAAAAGCTTCAAGCTGAAATACTATTGAATGAATATGCGACGAAATATAAGGAATGTAACACAGAAATAGGAACAATACAGTGCCAGATTCCTCTTTTTGTTACATACTCGTGTTCCCATTGAGTTTCATATCCCTCTGTTTCAGTTTATTGGATGGATATGCACGCTCGGACGTAGAAAAGAGCGATAAAACAATTTATTGTGATGTCGCTATATTTGATCGATGACAAACAGACTGATGGTTATACCTATGATTGATATATCATAACCTACTATACGGGCTGTATCGATGATGGTTGTTGGCACCTACAATTACCTTGGCTTTCTTTAAATGTATATTGAAAACTTAAAGCTTGTCATTTACTTAACTGCCACTATTATAGGGTATAGATGTCGCAAACTATGTTGATGTGAATGGTTTCACTGACTGCAAAAAAGGTGATTGATAAATGAATGAATTATTATTTATAACTGATTACAACAAAAAATACGCACGCATTAAACTAATGTAATATCCACAGTAAAAGCATGAAATGTCTTTACAGTGAGTCATCCTTATTAAAGTCAAAAATGTGTTCACGGGATCATCCTGGTCTGTCCATCTCATTGGCGATCGACCACGCGTTTGGGTGCCTTCCTGATTCCTGTATTGCTTACCTACCTATTACAAAACTAATTGGTCAAATAAAATTATTCATCAGATGAATTTTCGTCTGATTCATCTAAATTAATTAATTAATGTATGGATAAAATTTTCATTTTTAGAATGTTCAGTAGGATTTATGATCATTTATTGCATCAGTTTCACCTGTCACCGCAAGCTAAAATATTGTTGGAAAGCGCATCTTCAATAGACAATGACACGTGTTACTTTGGCATTGATGTATATTTGGTAAACTTTTTGGCAATGAATTAGGAATACAGGTAAAGTATCTTCAAATATCAGTACTAAGCCAATATAATTTTTATAGGATTAGAAAACTAAAACCTTTCTTCTAATCTCGTACTAAATGTATGGGAGTGTTTACTGTCAATATTTTGAATATATTTTATTGCTATTTTTATTTTTAACAAGTTATTGATGTCATTTTACTGATTAGCTAACTTACTTTCAATAGCAGTAAAGTTCTTTGATATCTGTAATGGATTCTGAATAATCGCCGGACACACTTAACGATTACAGCCTGTATACATAAATCCCAACAAAACATGCATATGCATATACAAAAACGCCAGTCTCGCAGCCTGCGCAGTTTATTCTACCGTAAAAAGTTGTGAGATCTAATTTTAAACCAAGTCGGTTAATTTAACCAGTATCTGTGTATGGTAGAATCTTTCCAACAACTTTATTATCGTATACTGTTAAGTACCTACCTAATTAGTTAACTAATAACATTTATAGTGATCGGATCAATATAAGACATCTTTATTTCTTCAATAATAATTAGAATGACTTGGCAATCGCACGTAGAAAAGTTGTCGACTATAGGACCGTGTGTGCAACGTAATGTACCTATTGCTCTCGCTCCGAAATAATTCGTTGTTTTCTTATTAGTTAAGTTTATCTTTATTTAGAGATATGTTGTGTTGAGTAATAATATTCATTTGTGCTCTGGGTGCTATAGAGTGGTCAGTTGAGCGCGATTGCCAAGTTATTCTAATTATTATTGAAGAAATAAAGATGTCTTATATTGATCCGATCACTATAAATGTTATTAGTTAACTAATTAGGTAGGTACTTAACAGTATACGATAATAAAGTTGTTGGAAAGATTCTACCATACACAGATACTGGTTAAATTAACCGACTTGGTTTAAAATTAGATCTCACAACTTTTTACGGTAGAATAAACTGCGCAGGCTGCGAGACTGGCGTTTTTGTATATGCATATGCATGTTTTGTTGGGATCTCATTTCTTTTTGTAAGTAACTTTCCTTTTTTTCTTTTCGGGTACTATTTCTTGTGCGTTAGCTACCGACTTTCTCAAAGCCCACTCCCTATCTCTATGGGCTCTTCTCTGTGGCTTTGATGTTACGATTTGTGACAAGTCTGGGCGGTGAATTATATAAATATAAATCATACCTCAAACCAAACCATACCGCGATTCAGGAAATACACACCTACACTCAGAGAAAAATCGGCTGACAAAGCGACAATAAATGCTTTGTTAGGTAAGTGCATCGTCGCTGCAGCTATAGGCCCATAGTGCCTGTGACATCTTTTTTATTGTTGAAATTGTTTTTTTATTTCAGCTAAAGACACGTAGATACGGTAACTATGTTAAAAATATTTAAACGGGATAACTACGGCACGTTGCCAACTTATCACCTATTATGAAGTGATGTTGTAGCAAAGTTTAATCTATCAAAATAGGCGTTGTTACTATGGCTAGTTGTGTTATTGATACGGCTAAGTGTGTTTTTGATGCGGCAGTAGCTCAAAGTACTTGTTCGTCGCAAGCGCAAACCTTTTCTCTGACTCTGCCAGTTTCAACGTGAATTTCGTGCAAAGAACACCTGTGTTTGTGCTCGTGCCGTCGTCGTGCGTGAAGAAATATGGATTTGCAGAAAATTTAAGCACCAAGCAGTCATCAGCTAATTTGTATGGAGAAGTGGAAAATAAAGATGCTCCGATCAAATCGGTTTCACAGTAAAAGTTGTCAGGATAATGTCTCCTACTCCCCAAAAAGTGTTTTCACTTGATACACCAAACACTCGGTATTAAATATTTTGTTCTTTGTTGTAATCCTAGTGTGACTCGAGTAGAGATTAATATACCATACTTTTGATAGAAATGTCTTCGTTTTTTCTTTTAGGATTCTCAAATACCGCTATCCTCTTTATCATATCTTGTGCTACCCGAGTAATGTAACATTGTAGGTTTTGATCCCTTCACTTTGTAAATGGTACACTGAAAAAATTATATATTCCCCGAAGCTTCTGTGCCTTTATTATTAGAGGTATGCGTACTTTGACCGGAGTTCTCTATGTATGCACCATACGCATTATGGTGTTTGGTGTACAAAATAAGCATATTTCAGGGTACGCATGCTCCTGGAATAATAGGCAGTAGCTTCGTGGAGTATATAATTTTTGTTCATGGTGTACCATTAACAAAGTGCAGGTATCCAGATCAACAATGTTACTTTGCTAGAGTAGCAAAATACTTTGTCATCGGAACAAAGCAGATTTGATACTGTAGCTAAGGGAAATTAGACGTAGGGACAATATACTTTGATATGATAGTTAAAGGAATTTGTCATGGGAACAAAAGGACATGAAATCCTATTGTGACATGAACAATTTTAGCATTGTAATTTCAACAGTTGTTTTATTGCTGTTACATCAATGTTGGTAAATTTGTTGCATTAGCAATTGAAGAGTAACAATAAAAACGTTGTCTTCATTACTATGCACCTTTGACGACTGTCCAGCATCAAAGCTTTTTTGTAGCAATGGCAATATTTTTTTGAGAGTGTAGCGACATCTAATGGGGAATAGCGATATTAGACAATATTGTAACCGCTTTATTAGGGTTCCGTACCCGAAGGGTGCCAAACGGGACCCTATTACTGAGACTTCGCTGTCCGTCTGTCCGTCCGTCCGTCTGTCACCAGGCTGTATCTCATGAACCGTGGTAGCTAGACAGTTGAAATTTTCACAGATGATGTATTTCTGTTGCCGCTATAACAACAAATACTAAAAATCAAAAGAAATTTAATATTAAGGGGGGCTCCCATACAACAAACGTGATTTTTTTGCTCATTTTTGCTCGATATTGATAATGGTAGCAGGTAGACGCTTAAAGTGTTCACAATATATTGAGTATATTATTTATTTAAAAAATAAATAATTAAATTAAAATTAAATTAATATTTAGGGGGGCTCCCATACATTTTTTTTGCGGTTTTTTATAGATAATGGCACGGAACCCTTCGTGCGCGAGTCCGACTCGCACTTGGCCGGTTATTTAAATCATAGCTGGAACCAAACCATACCGCGATTCAAGATACACATAGCGACTAGCGACATCTAATGGGGAATAGCGATGAATCGAAGTAGTCGTGTACTGAGCTTATTGATAATTAATATATTATGAAATTGGGGCTAAAATTGCGCAATGTTTGAGTTTTCCTTGGCTTTGCAGGCTAAACTCTAACCATGCTCAAAATTTTAAGCTTGTGGGTTCGCTAGAAGTAACCTTTTGAGTTTTCATGATCGTGAATCAGTGAGTCAGTGAGTGTCAAAATTGAGGAACTTTGAATTGCTGTACCTTCAACTCTACTGGTTCAAATTTATTGAAATTTTGAGAATATGTCTTATGACATGGTGCCTTTTAGCCGCCGGGAATTCAGGTTTCTATCTTTATCCACAACGGAGTAACAGGTAGGTCAAATATGCTCTGAATGGCTTCCTGTAAAGGATGTTACTGCTGCGCCCGTATGTTTTGCTTTTTGCTCGTCTTGGCTTGGGGGCGCTGCCGCGCCCCCAGATAAACGTCAACTTCTACAAGCCTCCGTGTCGTCAGCACTAGAGACTAGAGTGCGTCCACTCCCATGCAGCGCGCGGAGAGAGGTGGAAACTAATTTGACAGGTAGGCATTTTGTCGTTCCATGGTATTGCCAATAAAAAATACTGGCAGTACCATAGAACGACTCGACGCTACCGTCACGCCACCCTTCACACGCACCATAATCTGGACGCACTTTAGCTATATCACTTTACAGTATTAATCGGGCGGCTGACTAAAAACTACGGCATCAGTTGGCTGGGGAGGCGCGCCTTGGCTGTGACACCCGTCAATCACTCTGATGCTAGCTAGTTGGACGCTCACATCTGTTACGTTTCTTGTTATCGTGACCCTCATCTGTGAACAAATTACTTCTAACATCATGTCGTGGCCCGAGTGAGGCATCTTTTTCGATTGCCGATAATTTAGATGTGTCACTCAGTCCGCACCGCAGGGACCGCAATGTCTTTATTTGATGCGGCAGCGTCGTAGAACACCTTTTCCGAGATGGTTTAAGGAAACATTATGTATAGCGTAGCGCCTCTCTAGATTCATACACTTTTCACAATGATGCTCCCCGGGTGATGCACGAGTTACTAGAAAAATATAAAAATTGCTATGTCTGACTATATTATTTTAAAAGTTCCCTTGATTTCCTAGGGTCATCCGATTCTAACCCTGATGCCAAAAGGACAACCGGTATTAAAAGGTAAACCCTTTCAAACTAAACAATATTAAAAAAAAAACATACCATCCTGATGCTTGGAGAAATCGCTGAACATAGGATATCTAATAGACATAAAAAACCCCATGAATTGTGAACCTCCTCCTTTTTTAAGTCTGTTGAAAAGGGGGAATAATGTGAAACAAATAGTTCTGTATCATGCTCTCAACATGACAAATGAATACTAATAATTAGGTAACTACCAGTGTCACTTGCTCGTTCCATGGAACCTATACCAACCCAGCTAACTTCTATTAATCATATCATATAATTATCCAAACGGGGCAGTGGGAGGAACAGAGTGTTGGTAAACGTGTTCTTTTGAACTTTTCTAAAGGTATAAATAAAACACTCTCTTCGGCGGCGTGAAAAGATTACACTCAAGTCACGTTTCCTCCTGAAAAATATACCTCATTAAGGAATGTTTAGTCGAGCTAATTTAACCAGAGGCCTGAGGTATCTCCGGGGAAATCATGAGCTCAGAGAAAACAAAACTTTTGGCGACTTCGGTATTTTAAGCTAATACCTGTTGCACGAAGACATTTCTCGAGAATATGGTAGGTTCCTTACTTTTCCTTGAGGATTTGGAAGCTTGAAAAATGTGTTTAAGTGCGGCAATCAATTTTAAACATATTGGGTGCCCTATAACCACAAGGTGCTTATACCATACTAATTAGAATTAGTAGGTAACTCTTCGTAAAAAAGAGATGGCTTGAGGAGTAAGATTTGTACTTTAGACGCCCCATGGTCTTAGAATAAATCCTTCATCTCATCCTCCATCTTAGCGCCATCTCGTGGTATTTGCAATTTTTCGAAGGTGCTGCACCAAGCGATTATGGTCTCGAACTAAAGAAGCTTCCGCATCTCAGTTTACGCCGGGTGTCATAATTTGTTCTAGGTGGTCTATCTGTATTAGTATAATATTATAGTATCTGTGCTATAACTAAGCCTCACTAGTTTTTATAATAAAATACCTAACGAAGCAACGGACCTACCATAAAGGAGATTGAAAACTATGTCAAAAACGGTCTATTATAGAAGTCTTTATTACAGTGTAAAAGAATATTTAGATGACAAAACTGCGTGGTCTGTACCATCTCAGCGCACAGAAATCCAAAGAGGGGCGATGGACTGAGACAGTACGTCTCTCTTCGGTGTATTTCCTTAGACTTAAGTAGAAATACATAAAATTGTATTTTTTAAGGCCCTCACATATTTTAAAAGAGGTACGGGGGAGTTTCTTGCCCTTCTTTGCTCCATCCCTAAGCCCACAACTTCCGAACGGGCGGTAGTATACAAAAATATTAATATTATATTGACGTTGACTAAGGAATCTGTATGATTTTATGGTCAATAAAAAAATGACTTTGACTTTGACTTTCACTGTCCGTTTGTCTGTCTGTCAGTCTGTCCATCAGCGGGCTCTATCGCCCGAACCGTAATAGCTAGAAAATTTTAATTACCATAGTATGTGTATATCTGTTACACCAAAAAATACTGAAAATACGAAATAGTGAAAAATAAAGATACCACTTGGCCGATTATTCTAGTCCAACAGGTCATAAAACAGCTTTCGACGCAAACTAAAGCCGTTTTCTAGATCTGAAATCATACAATACAGACATTTATTATTACTCGTATGCTATGGGATGAGAAAAAGATAAGATACTTGAATCTGTCGAACATAATTGAGTAGGTATAAGTATAATTAGGTCGTTTCCTTTGTGGTCATAAATCCCGTGCGTGTTTGAGTCAATCGGACGGAAGTATTCAGAAAGCTTTACAGGCTCAAGTGAACTCCGCTCTATACATTCCGACGCAAATTTCCGCTTGTGGAAAGCAGAATTTCCTGCCCATTCCTTCAATACGTGATCCATGTTACTGAGGAGTGAGGACTGCTAGTTCGGTTGGGTATATTATTAACTGTACAGAACAACTATTCGTGTAGGTCGGGGTTACACTGGGGCAAGTGAACTTTCCGTCAATTTAACTTGAATTAAGTACTATTTCGTAACAAAAAGGCAAATGGCCTGTACATAAACTAAAGATGTACGTTAAAGTCCAAGGTATTTCGTAATTTCGCAATTTCGTAATTTCGTAATTTCTTTATTGTACTCACATGACAGTAAAAATAGCTTAACATAGAAAAAATATGTACAAAGGCGAGCTTATCTCTAATAAGAGATTTCTTCCAGCAAACCATGTTGGGTAGGAGACGGAGATGATAGGTAATGGGAAGAATTGCGCGTACAATAAAACTATTCTAGTAGGTACCTATAATAGGTACATAGATATTATTATTACACTATAAGAACCTATTGCTAAGGAATAGACTACATACACAGTTACATAAATACAGCTTAACAATAAATATCGTATGAATACACCAATACATACCAGTATATATCTAAATTGACAATGAAAGATAGTGCTTCTTTAGTCGGTTTTTAAAGATATTTAGTGATGGACTGTCCCTGATGGTGCAGGGAAGCTCATTCCACAGCCGTGTAGCGCGGATTGTAAACCCTTGCTCGTAGGCTGCAGTGGAGCGATATGTGAGTTCTCCGAGACCTGCTTGAAGAAAGAAATTCGAAGCGATCACGCAGGAAGTTTGGGTACCGAGGGTATTTTATAGTCCATTGTATGCCTTTTTGCTATGACACGATTCAAGTGAGTTTAATTTCGTTTTGCTAAATAATTTAATCATATAATTCATTCAGATTTTTAAGCGGGCTACAGACGACATGATATCGGTGGCGATCTAGGATGTAAAAAGGTGTTAAACTGCTAAGCTCGCCTTTGTACATGTTTTTTTCCATTATAAAGTGTCTGTATTCGGTTTTTGTGCAATAAAGTATAAAGTATAAACTGGAGCCGCCTGCTGTGTGTGAGTACCCCACTCCAAGCGGACACAGCAGGCGGCTACAGTTTATCACCTTTTTACACCCTAGATCGCCACCGATATCATGTCTCGTTCTGTAGCCCGCTTATACCAGCTGCTCTGGACGATGCACGAGACGATGATAAGTTAGCAGTTATGATATCAATACGACGGAGCGTGTTTTTGACAACCGCTCAGGAGACTAGTTCAATGGGCACCTTTTGTGCCGGGTGATTCTTGGGGCGGTTTGTTTGTCTAATTTATTATTTTGTTTTCAAATATATTTGTACCGTGTCTTGACGGCGCTGTTGTGTAGTTATTTTCCGGAGTAATTACAGGACAGAGCTAGACTCTGCTCTGTCCCGTTGTTACTCTGGGATTAACTATAAAAATATAACAGAAAAATAATCAACCATCTAAAAACTTATAATAGACATACAATGTACAAAGGCGAGCTTATCTCTAATAAGAGATTTCTTCCAGCAAACCATTGGGAAAGGAAAAGGACTTGATATAGGAGTGTTTTAGATGACAGCTGTCACAGCGATCATCCTACATTTTACAAAGTTTACCCACTCGCTAACAGCAAGCGGCTCCAGACAGCATACTTTTTAAAAGCTTTTATTTAACTTGCACTGTATGTATGTATGTTTGTTTGTTTGTTTGTTTGTTTGTTTGTTTGTTTGTTTGTGGGTATCACGGTTCGCGTCAAAAATGTCGGCTTGAATTTGACCCACTTCCCGTTATCCGATTGAGCTGAAATTTCGCATACGTGTATAAGTCGGATGACAATGCAATATATTTCTGACTTAAAGCTGATCTGATGATGGAGACGGAAGACGGTCATGGGAACTCTGTCATAAAACATCGCAAGCCCGTCGAATTTGGGCTCGTTCGATTCGTCTTGACGAATACTTTGGTCCTAGAATATTTTTTTATGACATGGAGCTGATCTGATGCTGGAGCCGGAAGGTGGCCAGGGGAACTCTGTCATAAAACATCGCAAGCCCGTCGAATTTGGGCTCGTTCGATTCGTCTTGACGAATACTTTGGTCCTAGAATATTTTTTTATGACATGGAGCTGATCTGATGCTGGAGCCGGAAGGTGGCCAGGGGAACTCTGTAATAAAACGACGCAACCCCATCATGTTTTTACACCCTAGATTGCCCCTGCCGCAGGCGTGTGAGTCGTAGCAAAAGATAGCCTTTTCCCTTTTACGTGACAAAGGGATAGCCCAATGTAAACCTAGCATTAACGAAGGCGTCCATTGCAACTAACTAATGGTTCGTGTTTGATTATTATTTTGATTGGCATTATTTGCGGTTCATTTTGTTGTGTTTTCTTACAAACTTACTTGCCTTTTCCTCATTCGTCAAATGTGTTGTACAAAGATAAATAACACGAAGAATTCTGTGGTGTAGAGTGTGGTAAAATAGTAAATTATCCTGAATCAATCCTTGCCCTTAAAATCTGACTTCTGATACATACAGGTTTTAAGACCTAGATACACTTTTCATAGGTCGTATTGTAACTAAATAACATCCTTATTTAGGAATGGAAATGGCGCCCACTTCTAGTTTTTTTATCTCTACGATACTAATTGTTGTGTGTATGTTATGTACTCAACAATACTTTACGGTTACAATTCATTAATATGGTACCATCGAGCTGGTCTGATGATGGACCTTAAAAGGTGGCAGAGGGGAACCCTAGGATGCCCATTTGTATAAACCTATCGAGTTTCGCGTTTTCGACTCAATTAATTCGTCTCGTTTGATATGACCTCCTGATCTCGAAAGGGTGTGACTAGGTACCAATGAAGGGTCGGCAGACTAAAGAACATAAGTTTTTTTAATCTCTTTAGTCAATGGTTTCTTCAGTATGCACCACCGTACGAAATCACATAAGTTTACTTATATCAAAGGTTCACAATACCGTGGCGTACCTTTTCAACCGTCGGTATTCACACATACAACTCTTTATTAATCTGTGCACATACTAAGTATGAGACTAAACACATACCTGAGTGAAAGGATTATGTGGGTCTTCAAATTTAAAAATTTAGAGCTATTTGCACCCAAAACTTAATTACGATTAGCGTCCTAATTCTATATTTAGCAGCTGTCAAAATGTATGAAATATGTCAAACTTAATTGTGATAAACGCGCTAATCACAATTAGTGTTTTTGGTGCAAATGGACCTAAGTATGAGTGACTTATGTTGCATATTAAGATTAACTAGAATGTGTTTTTTTTTGAGTAAACAATCTATTTACAAAATATCATGGGAGGTCAGGTATTTGGGCAAAATAATACTGTAAACTAATTACACATGCATAAAATATCCAAAAACACACACATAGTTTTTAATTAAAATTTTTCCTTCTCCTGTAAAGTTCACTTTAAGTACTTTAGTCTGTCGACCCTAATGCTCTTCTTCTACCGCTATGATGATCACAAAAAAAGTTTTGTTACTTTTATCTGTTCTTAGACAAAACATTAGTGTAAACATGTGAGAGTTCTTGTACTGGCGCGTGAGTTTTTGCACACCCCCGACTACAGGCCTACAGCCATAGAGGACGAGTAAATCAAATCTCGTTGTGCGGTTGTATCTAGGGTTGTCTAGATGCTAAAAATAATAGCGCCACAAAGTGACATATCGCCGTTGTTGGCATAATGTTGAAAATGTGCGTTTTGCGGCTTAGAGCGTTTGCACGGTGCAACCGCACTGACGCCGCAGACATTTGCATGCTGCGTGACGACAAGGTCGACAAGGTAATGTCGGAAATAAGCGGAATATTGTATGACCCCTGTTATGTCAAGTCGCGTTTTTGCAACAGACGACGACGACGACGACGTCTCGGTTTTAAATCCCGCAGATGACAAAATAAAATCTTAAAGTTATTAGTGATCTGTTTTCTCACGTAAGAAAACTAGTAGACAGTGGTATTCATCTATGAATGAAAAGGTGTTATGTATGAAGTGAAAATTATTCAAACCGTTCCAATGCAGTGGCATGATTCTCGCGCATTCGATATATGATATCTACACCTTTATCGAGTGATTGTCAATATAGGTCTCGATATCCGTATATCGAAGGCGCGAGAATCGACCCGCAGGTAAAAACAACGCATTAGTTTCGATACTCTTGATATCACGGCTGTTGCTAGGGGGAGGGGTACATACACCACACACAAACATGTTCCCTAGCATGTAACATGTCCATGTCGCGGCATGTCGGCGGTCACTTTGCATATCTCTCTGCACTGCACATGTACGGCCCACTGCTAAATTGATTGTGTAAATAAATCTACAGGAGCCATTGTTGGCCTCGTGATACAAGTTCACCTGTGTAAACCGTTGTGGATTTTTAGTGTGAATTGATTGATACGTCGCACATGACGTCATGTCAAATACGGCGTGGCTGCTTCACGACTGTTATTATGACGATATTATTATTATTCATTTCGATTTCTGCTTGCATACTAATCTCCTCATATTTTCACAATACAGTTCATCTCATTTTCGTGAAGCTCTGGCTATTCTTTATATTGGGAATAAATGAGTTAGTTGCTATAATGCTGATGTACAATAACGATACATTGGATGTTTGGTAAAGTGACGCCAGATACCACCCAGGCAAATGCAGTGGTCGAAACTAAGGTTCACCGGGTCATCTATATGATATGTCTGGGCCTGGACAAAGCTGGCTCGTGCCAAGATTTATGTAAACCCACCAAGACGTCGCGGCCACCGTACCTACAAATCAGTGCTTGGTCTAGTAACTGCCCTGACAACCTGCCCGCCGCCGGCCACCGCCTAGCCGCCGCCGCTTACGGCAGTATTACATGCAGTCCTATCTAGGATTAGGAGAGGAATAAATCCTTATTATGATATTACTTACTCCTTTACTTCCTGCGGCGCTACAACCCTTTGTGGGTCTTGGCCTCCTCCACATTGTTTCTCCACAGGTCTCTGCCCCGTGCTTCATTCTTCCAAGATGGTTGCTTCTTCATTATCTTTCAGACTTCCTCAATGCAGTCGCGCCATCTCTTCTTCGTCTGCCTCGTGGACGTTTCTGTTGAGGTGTCCATCAGTCAGTCCATGATACTAACAGTAAGATTTACAATTTCATTAATAGAGTGAAGCCAGAAAAGGCCTAGACCCTTAGGTTGAAATATCACAGTCATAAAATAGAGACACGCATTTCCCTTTTCCTTTTGGCGGAGGTAAAGTCTTACCCATGTATGTATAGCCAGTTACTCAGAACTCCGTTTTGTGTGTCAGGGGTAGCCCATCGCCACATCAATTTGAGGTTTCCTCACGATGTTTACCACCACAGCATAATACATAGTCGTTCTACTGTTAGTTGCTTAGATGCGATGTTATACGCCCGGGGCACGTCCTCTAACCGCTATACATTCACACCTTTGATTAACAGCCTGCATTCGACACGATAGCGCATGCAATAAACACTTGGTGTCTAAACGGCGAATGAAGCCAAACCGCTTTTTAAATCTCAAGTTAGTCGCAAGTTACGCAAAATTTGAGTAATAAAACAGCTATTTTTTTAACAGTTTTTAGATCGCGAGTGTCTATTTTATTCGCTAACGAATAAACGTAATTTTATTATTTTTGTTCAATATGTTTTTAAAATCCGCATCGAAATTAAATTTTTGTACTCGTTATGTTGCTCTGTTAGTCTTCTATACATCAGCTAACCCATATCGGCCTTAATCAGCCTTAATCAGCTGAATTTTTGGCTTTGAAACAAATGAGTGATCTACCATTTCCGTAAAGTTTCTACATATTATCTTTCTAGCTGGGACGGAGTAAGGGAGCTAAGATTAAAGTAAGTGTTCAGTACTAATGTAAGGATTTTCATTATTATTTCGCTTGAAAAAGGAATTGGTACATGGCATGTCGCAAGGTTCCAGACTATTTCAACTTGGTAAGTACGACTTGGTTTACTTATTGTGACTGTCGAAGGAGTCGCGTTCTCGTCTAATTGTATTTCACTTTTATTCAACCAACATAGCCTTGGAGGATATGATTATACCGCATTTAGATGAATATACCACACCTAGCCAAATACTGTATGCCTGTATTTTAGGAGATACTTTCGTACCTGCTCAGTAGATACTTTAGTACTCGCCTCGCGAAACAAATTAAGCTTCCGGTAATAAAAAGACACAACCTTTTAAATAACGAAAATTTTCCGTATTCCGCGCCACTAGACTAAATAAGATATTTTCAGCCAGTTTTACCGGCTTTTTAAGGTTTAGCGGCAATAGTGGTTTTTAAATGAATTTAAAAAGCCTGGATACAAGTAGAACACGAGATCTAGGAGCACAACCTGACACAAACTGTGACAAGTTTTTATCAATTTAATTGGTGAGGATTAAAATATTTCCGCCATAGCATTTTTTCATTTTTGAGTCTTTTTTTTCACAGTAACCAATTTCCGATTTGAGGGCCTAGCCGCAAACTATTCAAAGTCACACGAAAATAAGAACTGGAAGGGCCCAGTGTCTGGGGGTCGGGTCTAGTTTCCAAGTTAGGCTATTTTTGTTTCGTTTTTATGTTTGTGTTCTTTATGTTTGTATGTTACCTACTGTACTGTTATGTATTATGGACCTAGATCCGAAATAAAGAAATTGAATTGAATTGAATTAAAAAGCAAACCGACCACTTAGTACCTTACTAGATACCATTTTAGTCACAGGGTTATTTAAGTTTATAACTTTATACCTCGTTTCAGCAATGTAATAAATATCTTAACGTCATTATTATCCACGATTTGTAGCACAACTCTGCACAACCCGTAGCACTCATTATTCGAATAAAAATTATAAATGAATTGCGCATGCAAAAGTCAATTATTTAAAATAATTGCCTTCCGCAGGTATATGCACCATTTCATCAGCTATTCCTTTTTGCAGATTGGATTGGATTGGACAATGCGAGAGTATGAAAGCCGGGGGCGGGCGGATTAGAGAGCGCTCTTTAGTAGCGTAATGGCCAATCCTCATGATGTACTCACTAGCCAATAATTGATGTGTTTTATTTAGATAGTATTTAGGGTTTCGTAAACAAAGATTACTAAACCTTAACTTACCTGGAACTAGTACGGGATTAGAATCACTCGGCTGTGAGAAAATGTGAGTCTAGTCTATAAGTATAACCATAATATTATAGTATCTGTGGTATAACAAAGGTTAGAGACGAGTCAGCAATTCAGCACCTGAGCCTTTGTTGCAGTAGCTGCACTAGCTGCTCATTCATTTATACAAAAGGCAACCTGGACGAATAAGCTTGTGCTGCTTGTTGCTTGAAAGCCAAGGGCATTAAGCAAATCGCAGTTTGTCCTGGTGCTTGTGGCTTTTCTAGAGGCATATGTATAATGTATTGAATCTAATGTTGCTAGTACTGAGCATAGTATATACTGTACTTTATTATATAAATTCTGTCCAGCTATCTTACTAACTACTATTTGGACTGCACACATAAGAGTTTTGATGGTAGTATCCCGTCGCACCTAAGATATAGGTATACGAATTGTCTAGTCCAAGGTTAAATACATTACATAACATACCTATTTTATAACTATTACGAAACCGCGTCACATTTCTATTGCAATGTGTCTGTCTACCTAAAGTCCTGTATCTGTAAAGCCTTTCCGGAAATCCCGCCTTGTAAAATAGATTTATGAGTGCGAACGATTCTCACGACGACATAAATTAGGGCTATTGTAATATAATACGAATAATGCGCTAGTGCTAAAAATCTGGAACAAGTACTAAATTTTAATCAAGTTTAGGTTTCCGGACGGATAATTAAGCGTGGGTTTCGAATTTTCGATCACGAGGGAATTGCACTTTGATAGAGGATAATTTAGCAGCTAAGTAATATAGTTATGTATACCTACTCCACGTTTTGGTCCGAAAATAGATTTTCAGCAATGGATGATTATGTCTGTGTGTCTATCTCATCTCAGCCCGTTCGGGATAAATAAACGTTGCATGTCAGGTTTATTTTGAAATATAATAACTAAGTTCCCTTCGTGTAATTACGTGGGCACTGCTTTGCTCCGTTCGCAGCAGCTAAAGCAACATCAACAGCTGCTATTGGAATGGCTCTTCTAATTTACTGTTTAACCTTTACTTTTGTCCTAGTTACGACTACCACCCGCAGAAGCATTGTTACAATGTTACCCCATAAGACTCTAGAAGGGAACAAAGACTAAAATTTTGGTTAGAGCAGACTACTAACGAATAAATCATTCAAATTGTAAAAACGGGGTAGTGAAATCTATGAAGGACTCAGCAGAAAGACTCGACTACATATTTTCATTCGCTTTTCAAACGTCGCCGCAACGTAATACGGCTGTCCCTCTCTATCCATGGCAAGGAAAAGCAGACTGCCACCGAGATTCTTTCGGTGAAAAGAGCCAAGAGTTGTAGGATGAGGGTGCAGAAACCGCACCGAATGTAGGAATTAAATGTACCGGGGCGGGTTCCGTCGGAATTGCTGAGTTAGTGCGCCGGTGTGGCCGGAAGCAGGTGCGCACAGCCTGCCACCGACTACGATGGTCCCCTAATTTTATATAAATGCTTGCATGTAACTACCTGCTAGATATGGAAATTGTTCACGCTGTCACCGTTTTCTTGCACTGAATCGAACTGAATTTCAATTGAACTATTACTAAAATCGCTTACTTTATATAGTTCAATCCTTTGTTCACATATATGCTTGACACGGTTTGAACTATTTTAATTTAACCTACTTTCCTAGTGCATTTTTTAAAATATCGGTTCTACAATTCGGGCTAAAAATAAACTGTTCTCTTTCTTTTTCTTGTCAGTGGGATCCGGACATCCGGTTCAACAGATAACATTGTTCGCAGACGCACGCACGTTATGTCCTTCGTGAGTTAGTAAGTAATGCCCGGTTTCCTGGGCGCTGATTAAAGTTAACAGGTTGGTAAAAAAAAATCAGCGTCGGCCAATCACAAAGCGCTATTATTCAAAACGACGGAACTTGATTGGCCGAAACTGATTTAACCAACCTGCTAACTTTAATCAGCGCCCAGGAAACTGGGTGTGAATCTACCAAAAAGTTATTTCATCTTTAGATCGATAACTCTTTCATCACAACTTTAGGCCAAAATAACTAATTACCAACTTTCAGCAAAGCCGTGGCAAAGTTAGAATAACACCAAATCTACATATCCACACTTGAGCTCTTAAAGAAGGGGAAGAAAAGTCATTAGCAGTACAGTAGACTTTACGAAATGGATAAATATACCAAGATGAATAAACTGGCAAAACTTAAATTACAATAAAAAAAGCTTATACAAAAGTATACGCATAATCTGTATTTGTAAACAACTGGGAATAATTAAGCAATTCTGAGGATGCGATCGATATGTAATACTATTTGGGTTTTTTGTTAGCAAATTTGAAAAGCTTTGGCTTACAAAACTACGTAGTCACATAATGATCTCCTAAATAAACCATATACCCCACCAATATAAATACATTATTCAAAAGATCCCGTAAAAACACCTGCATTTTCATATACTTCGTGAGTAGATAATATTATGATACTCATACACCTAAAAACCACATTTCACGAGATGAAGTAATCAAAGTTCGTGAGTGTGTTGATGCACTCATACGTATGGTGAGTTGTTATCGATTTTTATTTTGCCGAGCCGCGGATAACCCGGTAATGGATGCTTTTATGAAAATGCTGCATCCGCAGTGCAACACACCTACAAGGGAAATACCGGAGCGGAGCAAATTGAATAAAATGATCCAAAATGGAAAGCGATTTTCGCTGATGATAAAAGAGTTTGCGCAAGGGAATAGGGTAGTGGATTCTCAAAAGTTTGGAATACATCCACTGATTAATGAAGAGTTAGATGCATATAATGGGCTCTACTCACGATGCAACCTGGCTTGCAATTTGTCGCTGCAACTCATAGGAGGCAGGTTGCCTTGCAACCGCTAGAGACGGACAGAACAGGAAGATAGACAGAGAGAAATACAAGTTGCAGCCACAAATCGCGAGACAGATTGCATCGTGAGTAGAGCCTTTAACAGGTTGCACCGATCGATAGCGTAGGTAGTAATTAATATACATATTGGTGCAGTCAGCGTCTTCATGTGTGTGGCTATGTAGATATTTCAAATTATTAATGATTGGAATATCAATACAACCGTACGTGATCCAAAATGGAAAGCGATTTTCGCTGATGATAAAAGAGTTTGCGCAAGGGAATAGGGTAGTGGATTCTCAAAAGTTTGGAATGCATCCACAGATTAATGAAGAGTTACATGCATATAATGGGCTCTACTCACGATGCAACCTGGCTTGCAATTTGTCGCTGCAACTCATAGGAGGCAGGTTGCCTTGCAACCGCTAGAGACGGACAGAACAGGAAGACAGAGAGAAATACAAGTTGCAGCAACAAATCGACAGACAGATTGCATCGTGAGTACCGATCGATAGCGTAGGTAGTAATTAATATACATATTGGTGCAGTCAGCGTCTTCATGTGTGTGGCTATGTAGATATTTCTAGTTATTAATGATTGGAATATCTATACAACCGTCCGTCTAAAGTCCACGGCCTACGATTTGCAACCTACACACATCGAGATAAAGATCAAAACCCATGAAAAAACATAACAAAATATTTGGGTCCTTTGGGGTCGTTGGATGCCTAAACAATATCTGAGTATCTTGCGTGCTCACATAATAACTTAGGCTAACTGTACCTAAACATTCACATGTTCATCTACTCTTATAATTAGGTGGACACAGAGTACCCATATGCTATTTATCATGTGAAGCTCTAAAATAACTCCTCCTTTGCCAGGTTTATGGAGACATAAAATTATTTCGAATAAAAAACCATTTCGTGTTAAAACCCCTCAAGATTGAATTTGTCCGCCTTGGCCGCAAGTTTCATTATCCGTTGCTGACTCTTAATTAAATAGGCTTTACACTTTTAAGAAATTTACGACATAGCACCCATCTAATAAAGGGCAACGCAGAATGACAACCTTGCCATCGTATTTTTAAGGGAGTTTTATGTGCCTCATCTCATTGCTCGAATAATTAACTTGAAAGCTTTTACAGTCCTGTTGTGCACCCACGCATCGATTTTTTAAAGACCTTCGAAGGAAAGTAAGCCAACGACTTAATTTATTTATAATTAATGTTTTAGTACAGTAAGAAACTCAATTTGCTGGGCCGGACTGGATACTACTAAGGTATATCATTCGTCGTATTTTTCATTTTTCTTGAACGACGGTAGATTGTTGATGCGATAGCCAAGTGATTCAAATAATTTCAATCATTTTAACACCATAGGTAATGCCACATACGGTTTACTATTCAATACGTGAATGTTTATTCCATAGCACTCTATCACTCCGGTTTTCGAAGAAGCCTGAAATTGCACAGTCTTCGTGGTAGGTATTCCGTAAGTTAGGCATCTGCCAAAATAGAACAGCGCTCGGGTGTTGCCGTAAGACATTTAATTTTCTACGTGAAGGGATAAGGAAAGGAGAATTTCCTGGGAATCCTAAACATGCTTGCTCAAATTGTGTTACGGATGGCTTTAAATGGAGGCGCACCCACTGGTTTCCTGCCCGGGTAGGCAGTATAGTTAACAACATATCAAGCTTACTTTAGATAGATAGATAGATAGATAAATCATTTATTCAAAGGACATGGTACACACACATAAATTAATAACAAAAAAATCAATTTAAATAGACGGCACTTAATAGCACGCACTATGCAATTAACAGTAGGTACCTACAGCTGTGTGGTTATGTGACTGTACCACGGCAGTGCAATGGCCCTGACTCAGCATGTCACACTCTTAGACTGACCTTACACCATGTCACACTCTTAGTAACTGACAATCATTTTTGAAATTGAAATTGAAACAACAAAAGACATTTGCATAATATATTGCACTTATTAATTGCTTAGAAGTGAGAAGTAAATTTTTTTTTTATTAAATTATCCTCTCCATCCTAGGTTTGCTGGAAGAGATCTCTTATTAGAGATAAGCTCGCCTTTGTACATGTTTTTTCTAATATTAAGTGTCTGTATTATGTTTTCTGTGCAATAAAGTATAAAGTAAAGTAAAAGTAAGTAATTACAAATTAATTGAAAAAATTGTTTTGATTTAAAAAAAAAAACGATTTGATTTCAATTGTTTTTTTTTTGTGAGGCTATAGCTTTAATATTTCAGGTATCGTTTGATAGGTATGCTGCTAGTGTTTAGCGGGTCGATTCTCGCGCCTTCGATATACGGATATCGAGACCAAAATTGACAGATTCCCATAATAAATCACTCGATATAGGTGTAGATATCGTATATCGAATGCGCGAGAATCATGCTCCAGGCTCCCGTAGACAAAGACATTGGGTGTAAAAGCACTTCTAGCAACCCCCAAACGACAAGCCATACGGACACAGTGTGAAACAGCTTCCAGCTCCTCTATATGCCTCAAACATCCGTCCCAAAGTCTACGGTCCGCGATTTTCAACCGAATTTCAACAATAAGTTATTAGTTTCGACGATTCTGCACGTGACTTTATATATACAAGATAGTCTAACGTTTGCAAAGAACAAAAGATATACATACTAAATAGGTACCTAACCATTTCGATAAAAGGTCACCAGCGTCTGCACTATTATCCCCAGATCCTGAAACCCGGTACACGGAGGTACTCCGCCGCAACGTTTCCGTATTTAAATTGCGTGCAACTCTGCCGGAATTACGGTCAGGAAACGAACTCAATCCTATGTTTGTGTCAAGTTAATTTTAAAGTTATAATGGCCTCTTTGCACCTTATCTTGACCAAACAAAATAACATTTAACTTTAAAGTAGAAATTTAGCAGATAAAATAAAAGCTAAGCTTTACTTATAATATTTGAAGGCAAATCATCATTGATATAAGAGCGAGCGTCATAAACATTTCCTTCCAATATTATAATTATGCGGTGATACATACTCGATGAGTGAGGGCGACCAGTTGGATGGCATGGGTGATTGATTAATAAAAATAATAAATATATGAAATATTATAATACAGGTATATGTATATGCTGTAATTATGTAAATAAAGAAGTACTGGAGTATTACTGTTTTAAATATATATATTTATATTTAGGAACATTTACTTTGAAAACTGGAATGAATAAAATTGAATTGAATTACCTAGGTCGCTATGTGTAGATTAGTTTAAGCGCTTATGTAACCGGTGTTATTAGTCTAGCTAGGTTATTGAAATGAACACAAGTGTATTGTTGATATGTAAGTATGCATGTTAGTTGCGGTATAATAGAATAATTCAATAATGGTAATACGTAAATAGCATAATCTTGCATGTCCCAAGTTAGTTAAGAGTAACATCAAACCCAAAAGTAGGTTAGTCTATTCGCACAACTATGCATTCATGTCCTCTATCAACACGAATGTGCTAGAAACACTCGGTGTAAACTTGTTCTCCTATGGGACAAAGGGAAAACTTCGCTCTTTTACTGTAGGTAATTGTACGTAATTCCAAGTTTAGGAGAGATAATTATAAACTTTCAGCTAATACAATATTTCTTTCCGCTTGATTACACCCAAATACCACCATTGCTTGAATATTTTTGTAAAACGTGAAGATAATAATGTATTGCTACCTATCGTATATTTGACACACTTAATATGTGGAGACATGTTTTAAGCACACTCCTATTTATTGAGTGAGCAATTGCAAATTACCATTTAACACTTTTGTAAAGATATCGACGTGCTTGTCAAATTGTGGTTAATATCTAAAACAAAAGACATGAGTCGCTCTTTCAGACGTTTCGATATAAGACGTGGTTGCTTCGGATTGTCTAGATTTATTTGCCATGTCCGGGAGACAAATGTTGTTGAGAATTAGTGTTGTGCTGTTGTGGGTTGTGGCAGTGGTCTGTCAGGACAATACAACCAATACTACCACGACGTCGTCAACGACAACGACAACCGCCGAGCCGGCTAAAGAGCATTTGGGCGTAAGTTTACTTTGCACACCCATCCCAGAGTCGCCACAGCCTACTAACTAAACCCCAGTTTCTGAAAAATCGGTGACATATAACAAACGTTTGAAGATTAATAAAAAAATAACTGTTTAGCAAATGACGTGCCGCAATCATTTGCTAAACACCTACCAGATGCCCTTCTTCTGGTAAATCAAAAAAAATATCAATACAATAGTTTCCATATAATAAATTGTGATAGCATTTGTTTATTGCTATGTTCTCTGTAGGAGACAGATGTGAATCGATTAAATAAGAGTTAAATAAGTTGTAATTGATTTAACTAGTCAAAAATAATAATTGGTAATAGAACGTATAGAACTGGGCAATATCTGTGGGATCCTTGGATCATGTGGTCATCGCGTCTCGTGGGTCGGATCGTTAATAATAATAACTTGATTTTCCTATTTCCAGCTTTTTGGGACGCTCGTAGAAGTAGCGGCTGATATAGCGGGTGGTATGGCCATGGCATGTAAAGCTGTAAGTAAATTACCAGTATAATAACAAAGGAGTTTCCTTCCTAAGACTTATGGTTTCAAGAAGTCATCAGCTCTTTAGGACAAATTCACCTGTATTTTTTCTTACACACAAAATGTATGTTTTGTCTGTTCTAAATATACACTTCTTGTAACAGGTTGTAGGCCTATATGAAACAGGGGTTAGGCCAGTAATAACAAAACGCTCTCAGCTCTGAGAGCTAATACAAGCGTATTAAAATGCCTGTGATAAAAAATGACAAAAATCTGCGAGTACATTGCGTTCGTGGCGTTGATGATAATTTTGTGATGATGATTGTGATTCCAGACTTAAATTCTCAAGCTAAAATAATTTGAGGGTAGAACCAATAAAAAAGTAAAAGTACATTAAGTAAATTAAGCCCATTTTTGTCCCCACCGCGGGGCACATATCTTTACCCGGATACGGGAGTAAGATTGAGCCAGTCCTGTTATATCTTAAATTGTATTTGTAATGTATTTGTTCTTGTTTCAGACGAAGGACTTTTTCCGGAGTTGGTGGGAGTAAAATAATATTTTTAAAATATTACAAGGTGTTTCAGTTTAAAATATAATTGTATGTACAACTTACTGTTTCCATTATTCTTTCACCATTCATACTATTCCGAAAAGACCTTCTATGATAATCAAGGTACATACTGCTATAGGCACAAAATAACTAATCAGTATACCCTATCCAATATAACAGACAACTTGACAGATGTCAATCTTAGCCTGTGAGTGAGGCTCATAAAAATCGATTAAACAAATGATTCGTTCTAACATTTTGTTCTTGATTCTTCAGTTACCCGAAATATGGTTGAAAATGAAATAATAATATATTTAAGTGCTAATATCAGTAATGGCGATGACAACTCTTCTGTTAGTTCAACTGATAAACAATTTCGATTCTTCCCGATTGTTTTGGTAACATCCCTATAGTGTTTAAAAAGTGGGTTTTTAAGTTTTAGGTTAGCTGTCAAGTTGCCTGTTATATTGGATAAGGTATAGTAGGTACTCGTGCTATAGTAGGTATGTAATGTAAATGATATTTGTAATATTGTCATAAGTATTACGTAACAGTAACCAGTACTTTATGACGAGACATTATAGGTTAGATCAAAGGGAGTTTGTACGTTTCATTACTGCCAAGGCTAGGCTGTTTTCAGTCGCCTTACAATCGCATATTCATAACAGCTAGCCGCGAGTCCATGAGGTAAAATTACCGTGAAACCATGTTTGTCACAGCATCATCCTGCTTTTCAATAGCTAACCAAAGATCTGTGACAAAATCATGCAGTTTCGGTAATCAGTGGTAATCGTTAAATAGTGAAGACGGGTGGTCAATTCTTCAGAAACATAGTGAACCATGTTCCGAAGAGAGCTCTCTGTGTTGTTGATGCTTGTGGCAATTGCTGCGGTGGTGTGTCAGAATAACACTACCACTGTGGCGCCGACAACCCCTGCCTCCGATGCTGCCACAACTCCTGCCACCACGCCGGCCACAATGAAACATCTTGGCGTAAGTTGTGAAAAGGTTATCTATACATAAGTATTCTAACTATTTCAAATGTAGCCCATTGATGCCCCACCGAGGGGCACAGGCCTTCACCCGGACACGAGTAAGGTTGAGCGATTGAGCCATATTACACCACGCTGGCTCATTGAGGGTTGGTGGAGTGGTGTCACGCTTCACGCTAGTGGCCAGGCCAACGAGGCCAACCAACCCGACTGTCAAAAGTAACAAGCTGTCATATCAGGGCCGCCTCTGACACAGCTCTATGGCTACTACCACCGAGTAGCCGAAACAGGAAGCGCCAGAAAAAAATGCCTTAAAGAAATATAAACACCCATCCAATGCCCGTCTCGGCCAGATGTTGCTGTACCCGCACGATCGTTTTCGATACGCGGACACCGCTCGGCCGGACGGTTCTAACTCAGGGAGCACTTATCCAGTGGAGAGCGCATAGATACATTTTCCTTTGAAACACAACTCACCAATTTACGGGCGGCGGGGGACGAGGTAAGAGAGCTGTGGTTGGTCAGCCGCTGCGAAACTGTCTGGCGCGGCCCGTCATCGTACATGGGTTGCGTATGCGAACTTTGTTGAATACAACAAATGTTTGGCGAGCCGCATTTCCGCGCAGGCGCAGCTAATTGTATATATAGTCTCTGTTCTAACTACATAATATTATAACTATTACTATTTAATAGACTAATACAGGGATACTTTTGGACCCCTAGCCAAAAGTTACTATTATTTTAGGGACATCATTCTGAGCAACTTTCACTAAGAAACCGATTTGATCAGAGCAACTTTATTTTTCACTTCTCCATACAAATCAGCTGACCCACTCAGGCCAATATGTACTGGGAACTATGCACAATTATCAATTATATGGTTATCTTATAACGAAGAAGATCTGTCTGGTCTGAAAAGGAAGTCAGTTTAAATAAAAATATTTATTTTTTATATCCAGTGATCATTTGTTTGGTTTGGTGTAAATTGTTATATTTTATATATTTTCTTTTTGCAGCTAGTGGAGACCGCAATCGAAGTTATTGGTGATATCACCAGTGGGCTCAAAAAGGCGTGCGATTCTGTAAGTGATACCTTACACCACAAATATAAACTTAGGGTACAAATAATACTTTCTCTCCTATGTATGTATATATCTCGTACAAGGTGTTTTGTTAGAGACATCATTCTGAGAAACATTCATTACGAAACCGATTTTATCAGAGGAACTTTATTTTCCATCCACTCAGGCCAAAATGTACTGGGAAGTGAAGAATAAAGTTGCTTTGATCAAATTGCTTACTTAATGGAAGTTGCTCAGAATGGTGTCCCTTACAAAGTAGTTTCTCATTTTGCGTTAATTCATTTACAATTTGTATAGTAACTTTAATGTTAAGTTTAGGTTTATTCGTATCATAATGTAACTACCTAAATTATTTATCAGAAATTCCATTAATAATAATTATGATCTATCTATTATTTGCTACAGAGCTATTGTAATAGTGTCTTTCCCTAATCAGAATTTGATTATTAATTTACAGTGTAAGTGTAAAAACGGCACTCCTTACAATCAAATTATTAATTTGTAGAAAATAAAAAAGGTCGAAAAAACAATCGATATTAAAAACATGGTACAATGCAATGATTTATCGGTAACCCCCTCTCTAGGCAAGGTGCTGTATCTACTATATATTCCTTCACACTCGTAGTAATTTGTAAATATAATGATGTTTCTTTTTGTTACAGACGGTGGATTTCTTCTTTGACATCTTCTAACAAAGCTACTAGTACTTTAAAAGGATTTTTATTTTCACGACATTTATACAAAATAAACATCAACTCTGCTCAGTACAGTTTTAGACTATTATTTAGAACGACCGTTTCCAATGCCTAATTTAAATAAAGATTAAGTTAAGATAAACATCAAGTTTAAGATTTACATTTACAGTATATTGCCGCCACTTACACTATCAAGGTATTGTTTTCTTTGCCATACTTTTAATCCAATAGTAGAGCAAAACCTTTGATGGATTAAGTATTAGGATTTAGAGTAAAACCATGGAGGAAGGTAAAACGTAAAAAAATAGAGCCGATATAGGTAATACTCGGTGCTGGGATTGGCCATAGACGATTGGAAATATGAACAAAAAAGTTATTTTCCAATGTTAGGTATATGGAATGAGGAGATGTATATTCTTAAAGTAGGTATCGAAGTCCTGTCCTGCCCCTTTGTACACAGTTCGTGCCAAATATCTTGGTTTCTGGAAGAGCGATCAAACGTTACAAACTTTTGATTTCATGTCAAACTCATTTCACCAAACACTGTTCAATTAATTTAATCGCCTGTTACTTTTCACGACTCTTTCAGAAACTGGTAATTAGTTTCTTACCTGATTGATCAGACAGCGTTACGACTTGTCTTAAATGTTTTGTATGGCACAAGCTAAGTTGCCCCCTCGTTTAGTATGCAATTCCATAACCTATTTTGCGTGATAGCGTTACTGCGACTTTCTCATTTTCTCATGACATACACACGTAGTGTAGGCTGAAAGATTGAATATCTGAGTCTAAAACTCACGAGGAAAATAAAATGCCTGTTTGCTTCTCGTTTGTAAATGCAGTCTGATGATATGAATATAATGTTTTGTTGTCTTTGTACCACCAACCGCCGAGCAAAGCTCGGTAACCAGATATTACTTATTACAAGGGTGCTTGTGATAAGAGTCCCCACCCACTTGAATGAAAACTCGAAAAGGTCAAGTGACATGTATGTATATTGTATAGCTCTCAGAAATGCTCTGGAAAGAGGCCCTTTTGTGGTAGGTATTGATTTAATACCATACAAAACGAGCGGAGTACAAACCCTTGAATAAACGTTACTTTTTCAACTCAGTTTTCTATTTTTAGGAGTTAGGTAATATAATCTGGGGGCGCGGTAGCGCCCCCAAGCCAAGTCGAGCAAAAAGCAAAACATATGGGCGCAGCAGTAACATCCTTTACAGGAAGCCATTCAGAGCATATTTGACCTACCTGTTACTCCGTTGTGGATAAAGATAGAAACCTGAATTCCCGGCGGCTAAAAGGCACCATGTCATAAGACATATTCTCAAAATTTCAATAAATTTGAACCAGTAGAGTTGAAGGTACAGCAATTCAAAGTTCCTCAATTTTGACACTCACTGACTCACTGATTCACGATCATGAAAACTCTAAAGGTTACTTCTAGCGAACCCACAAGCTTAAAATTTTGAGCATGGTTAGAGTTTAGCCTGCAAAGCCAAGGAAAACTCAAACATTGCGCAATTTTAGCCCCAATTTCATAATATATTAATTATCAATAAGCTCAGTACACGACTACTTCGATTCATCGCTATTCCCCATTAGATGTCGCTAGGTGTGCATTTCCTGAATCGCGGTATGGTTTGGTTTGAGGTATGATTTATATTTATATAATTCACCGCCCAGACTTGTCACAAATCGTAACATCAAAGCCCACTCCCTATCTCTATGGGCTCTTCTCTGTGGCTTTGATGTTACGATTTGTGACAAGTCTGGGCGGTGAATTATATAAATATAAATCATACCTCAAACCAAACCATACCGCGATTCAGGAAATGCACACCTAGCGACATCTAATGGGGAATAGCGATGAATCGAAGTAGTCGTGTACTGAGCTTATTGATAATTAATATATTATGAAATTGGGGCTAAAATTGCGCAATGTTTGAGTTTTCCTTGGCTTTGCAGGCTAAACTTTAACGATGCTCAAAATTTTAAGCTTGTGGGTTCGCTAGAAGTAACCTTTAGAGTTTTCATGATCGTGAATCAGTGAGTCAGTGAGTGTCAAAATTGAGGAACTTTGAATTGCTGTACCTTCAACTCTACTGGTTCAAATTTATTGAAATTTTGAGAATATGTCTTATGACATGGTGCCTTTTAGCCGCCGGTTTCTATCTTTATCCACAACGGAGTAACAGGTAGGTCAAATATGCTCTGAATGGCTTCCTGTAAAGGATGTTACTGCTGCGCCCGTATGTTTTGCTCGACTTGGCTTGGGGGCGCTGCCGCGCCCCCAGATAGTACTAGCGATAATACATCGAGTACCAACCGACAAAACCATGATAAAAGGCTTTTGGCTTGGCTGTTGGCTCTCCTGGCCCAGAGGATCTCACACGCTGTTCAGCGCGGTAATGCTGCCAGCGATGCACGATGGGTTGGGTACCTTTAGGCAGGTTGATTCTTGGGGCGGGCGGTTTATTTGTGTAATTTGTATTTTTGTATTCTTAGTTTGTAGTGACGAAACTTTGCGTGGATTTTGACATTTTATTAAGTTAGTATATTGTAATTTATTTAAAACACAATGGGCATTTTTATATGGATGAAAAAAAAGATAACACTGCTTCTCGAACAAAAATAATGTTATAAATATAAAGAAAACTTTTTTTTCACTACGATAGAGTTGTGCAGTCTTCCAACGATATTTTGGCTGATTACCAGGGGGCGCCAGCTACACGCAATTTAATGCAACAGATTATTGAAACGTACAGACTTTTCACATGAATTCCACCTGTAATCGCGCGCCAAAAGATCGTTGGAAAGTTTAACTTTTTTAACTATAGTTGACAACCGAACAGCCACTCAGTGTTGTTTAATACTTGGAGGCAGGAAGATATAAACAAAGAGGTTCATTGATCAGAGGTTTGATACTGTGGCCCATGCTCCGCGCATGCGTTGTGAATACTAGGTTTTGGCGGCAACACACGATAGAAGCCACAGATTAAAAACTTATTAACTTAAGAGACCGGCGACCGCGTGAATTTCCCATACAAACGTAATACAAAAATTATTTGAATTTAAGAACTAGTTCAAAGCATTTAGACTGTTAATCGGATTAATACAATGTTTACGCAGGTTCCTGGTGGTATACCAAGGTTCTTATTCAAATTACTTAAAAATATTTTTAAATTGGTTGACCTGCGTAAACAGTGTATAAATCCGATTAACAGTCTAAATATGTTAAACTATTGGAGTTAGAGCCACAACTATAATTAGGAAATAAGATACAATACAATAAATATATTTCATATTTCATTTCATTTCTCAAATTAATTCAAATCATTTTTGTATTGCCTTTGTATGGGAAATTCACGCGGTCATCGGTCTCTTAAGCACTGATTTATGTGGAAATATAGTTGGGTTTTAACTTTGATTTTTGTATGAGAGACACTTGTATGAGAGTAAGTAAAGTAGTGTATGAAAGTGCACCTAACTAGATATTAAAACTATTAAAAACGAGTATGTAGAATTTTTAAACGCCATAAATAGTAGGGGAGGCCAAGAGAGGTATTCCATGAGTACTTAAATGAAGCGCGGCAGACTGCAGGCGAGTTAATTAAAACCCGATATGTGTATTTTATCAGCACTTAATAATATAGGCCATTTAAAATATGGTCTGACGCGTTCAATGAATTCCACCTGCATGAATGGACGGGGGAGTTTCTTGCCCTTCTTTGCTCCATCCCTAAGCCCACAACTTCCGAACGGGCGGCGGCGGTAGTATACAAAAATATTAATATTATATTAACCTTGACTATGTAAGTAATATGTATGATTTTATGGTCAATAAAAATTTTGAACTTGAACCGAACTGACTTATTTTTAATGCCCTAGCTAGGCGCTGCCGCTGCTCTAGATGGAAAGCTTAGGTTTGTTAAATTTAGTAAACAGGGTGTTTTAAAGATAATCATACTCTGACGCACTCGAAAACATACGTCATTCTACCAATGTAAAATAAATAATATTAGTACAATTCAATTAATAATCAATCAATTCAAATTATAATTTAGATTTTGAAATAAAGGGTTAAGAAATACAGAACAGGAGGCCTTTACAAGCAGAAGCAGTGCAGCAGAAGTGCAGGTTGGGCGTCACCCCTTTTCATATACGGGATGGCATAAGTACAATTGCGTCCACTATTCTGATATGTTAAATTTTGCGAGACTGGAGGCTAGCCCATCGCCACAGCTTTGAGCACGTGAAGAATTGCCGTCAGATCTTCATTATACAAGTATCAGTTGCATTCCACGCCATTACACTTCACCAAGAAGTGTCAATGTCATGTCTCAATAATTATGTTGAGGTCCTTGGGTCCTTGTGAATAAATCGCTCAAGATCTATCTGAAGCTCATGAAAATGACAGTTTTGGTATGGCGACGGTGATCGTGCCACAGCTGAGACAACTCTCAGAGCTGAGAGAGGTTTATTAATAGTGAAGTGGTGAAGACCTTCAGAATGGAACAAAGTATTTACTTAAAAGTGAGCCTGATAAAAATCCAGCACTATCGAAATTTTTGTGCAAGGTCACAGGCGGGACGTGCGTGACAAAAAACCCTGAATATTCATAAATGCCGCTGAAAGCTTGGCCTTTCATATTTTTTAAACCGTAGGAATTTAGTGTACCTCGAATTTACATGAAAATTATTGGTGGGTAACTCACCTTGCTTGTCATATTGTTGTCGTACTAGAAAGAGTTTAGGACAATGCTGAAGTTTCGGTTAACCGGTTAAAAGATATTGACAGCCAGTTGCCTATCCAGTCCCTGTCTGGCCCTGTCTTGTCTGTGTTATTTTTAAATCTAATTTGGTTGCGACGTACAGTACAATCTCATTTACAACTGTGTGAAGAAAGTTTGTCTGCGCAAGAGGGTTAGTGTAAAGTCATGTTGTGTGACGCACTTCGTATTTGTGTGTTCCTAATGATAGCCACAATTGTCATATGTCAGGACAATGCCACCACAACAGCTGAGATACCGACGACACAACCACCGGATAAGGAAGATGGTGTGAGTATAAAAAAAAAATGAAATTAAGGACCATCTCCTGCTTGGGTATCAAAGGGTGTTCCACCTCATGATCGAAATGTGAGTGCAAATATGTTTGCGAAATGGCACTTGTGTACATCAGACACACTTATTATCAGATGGAAAGATCTCATATTTTACTTATTATAATACCTGCATAAACTCATAACACTGTTAACATTTATTTTTCAGGCTTTAGAGACCTTTGCAAAAGCGTTACTTGATATTCCGCTGGGCATCGTGGAAGCGCTGAAAGATGTATGATTTTCAATATATCCCTTTGTATGTAAAATGCTTAAGCTTTTATTAACCAATATTTTTTTAATTATCATTCCAGGCGGCGATGGCGATAGAGAAAACGGCATTTGCTTTCATAACGAGTCTTTTCTGAAGACGACTCCAACAATGTTTACGTAATTAATAACGGACATTAGATGACTTTTAATACACACAATAAAAATGCAATGTAATTTTGTGTATTATTTTCACGGGTGAATGGTAAAAATCCTATGGTCTATTTATCCTTACATGTTCATTTTATTTTACTCAAACGAAAATACTGCCATTTCCAGAGAAAGGAATTATGCGAATGAACTGCCGAGAATGAATGAAATTAAGTATTTTTTTTATATAATTATCATTAATGAGCTTCCGATTGATATAACCTGTAACTTTTGGACAAGTAATGATAAATAGACTTAAGTGATACTGGGAAATTGGAAATGCAAATATGTAGATACTTTATTTACTTTTCAACGTTCTCTTTTATTAATACATTTAATAAACATTGCATCGAAAACAATAACTATAATTATTATGGCATCTTGTACATATAATTATTTACAAAACAAAATATTAACGCGAATATTTACTTATAAATATAAAAATTTATTGATAAATATATTGGTTAGCGCAAACGCAAAAGTCTTGACCGATTTGGATACTTATTTTTTTCAAATGTTTACTTACTATGTAAACGGCCTGTGCTCACGGTGGGGATATTAATGATATTCTACGCTGGCTACTACTAGCATCTCTGGATAAGTACTAGTTACTGTTTTCACGAAGTCATCCAACACAGTTCTCCCATGATATTTTGACATTGCATTTAAATCATAATTTATGTTTAAATCAATACAAAATAAATAAAACGTGAAAAAGTAGGGCGTTTTTGGGTCACAAAATATTAAACGTGATAAAAAACAATTAATTTCAATAAGGAAATTGTAGGAATGTTATTGGGTTTAAAGTATCGTATTTTCAATTAAATACTTTCATAATGACACTCATGCATTATACCATAATTATTTAATAAATTATGGTACCACCTACTATTATTTATGAAAATCATGACCACCTCTAGGTAGGTAACCCACAATAGACCTTGCATAAAACTCTTACACAAAGACAGACCATTCAATCATTTTATTATTTTTGCTTAAGGAGTTAAATATAAAATGGTGGGTTTAATTAAGCAATAACATCAATCTACTAGGCATTTTCATGAATACTGCATTTCAAAAACATAAGTAGATTTAGATTAATAGTTTACTAACATATATAAAGTCAATGAAATTTACAGCAATATTTATGTACTTTTAGGATAATTTATAATTATTACTGTTTTTTTTTTGAGTTTACGTAGGTAGTTGTTCTATTACTTTAATCTATTTGAAGTAACTGTTACAAAAAGTAAGTAAATGATAATGATAATAACTGTACCTAAGCCTCAAGCAAAAAAATATTTAATTATAACACATCTTGTGCGCCCAACTTCTACTAGTATTCTAAGAACTAAACAACAGCATCTACCAAATTCCTAACCACCACGAAACATTTCAGCAGATACAAGATACATATTATGTACATAAATATTATATCCTTTAATTAAACGTATACACGATGACTTTTAATCGGTGATCAGGCAACAACGTTTCTAACTCGGTTTTTGATGGTGGACACGTTAAAGTCGTAATTACATGAAAACTCTTTTTTTTTCTATGCTTACTTTTATTTTGAAATCAAGTTTATCCTAAATTCCTTGTCACCCAACTAATCTGTATCTGTGAGCTTACAACCTCTTTCATAATTTAACAGCAATGAGAATTTAAGAGTGATGTAGAAGTCGTATGTAGGATGTATGACCATGTATCTAAGATTTTAATTATGATTTAACTTTTGATTAATTAAACAGTGAGGTAATTGCGTGAGATCTCGCCTAATAAGTTTAACTTTAGCTAGATATTCATATTTTTCTGCTCCTGATCACCGATAAACTGTATGAAGTTCCAACGGACTGTACCTACAGGTGTAACAGAATCAAATGAATATATTTTTTGTCAAATAAATATATTTCTATTTCTATAATAATTTGGTTTGCTGGCTTGGAAGGGTTATTTTTAGGGTTCCGATCTTTAAAAGGAAAAAAGGATCCCCTATAGGTTCACTTTGTTGTCCGTCCGTCCGTCCGTCCGTCCGTCCGTCCGTCCGTCCGTCCGTCCGTCCGTCCGTCCGTCCGTCTGTCTGTCTGTCTGTCTATCTGTCTATCTGTCACAACCTTTATTTCAAGAAAGCATGGGCGTATCAAGCTGAATTTTATATCAATTGTTAAAGTCTGCGTCGTAGTCGCATAAAGCTGTGAAAAAAATAATCTTCTGGGTGAAATTAATTAATGTTACGCTCTCCAAGTGTGATCAGAACCTTTGGTGCGCGACTCGAACTCGCACTTGACCGTTTATTTATTACTAGTAACATCATTCTGAACAACTTTTACATCGGCCACACGTTTCTGGTACAGGTATGAATGTAGATCTACAATGCCACGAGTCGATGTAGAGCCAAGATACAATTATCAGAAGAAATAAAAACAATTCTTGTAGACACATATAAATCTTGCATTGTTTATCAATGATAGTGAAGTAATAATTTCTTAAAACATTAAATAATAAATATAGCCAATTCATTGCGCTACGACACTCAAATAAAAGCGAGCGTAGCAATGAGTACTTAATTCATAGTAGAGTTAATCTAAACACTTCATCAATCTAGCCTTCTAAAACATCAGAGTCACAGCATCAAACTGTTCTATCATCTCCATGTGGATATCACCGCTACGTTTTAACTGCCACAACAAACGCAATTTAGCATTGCATTGCAAGTTGCATGTACCCGTCAGCACTTAACTGGATCCGCTCAGTTCCGCTGCTGGACAATGATCTGCTAAGTTCACTAACATGTCCGCTCACCAGTCCACACCACACTAAATAATATTACTTGACTAGAGCATTCGCAAAGTTCACATAACCATTGCCGGTACGAATCGGTTTCTTTGGGATTGATTTTGGGACGTCGAGCGAGATTTTCTCATCGTAGGTCGCGTACGTGGGATTGGAGATGGCTGTTTTGCGTACGTTTTTGGCGTTGTTGAGAGGCGGTTCAAAGACGCTGTCTTCTTCGTCGATGCGATCGCACATGTTGAGGTAGGGCGCCGTGGTTCCCTCGTGGTCAGAGTCGGACCCACCCCTCGCTGGTAGATCATTGAGTGTCAGCATCGGTGTCAGCTCGGGATGTGTCGTTTCCTCGGGCCCTTGAACTCGAGAGTTCAATTTCCGGGCGTCGAAATCGAATTTCGCTTCCGGCGCACGTGGACTGAATATTATTGTTTGCGTTGCTGGCCTCATTTGTAAATAGCCCTCCTCGTCTGAAATGTTGAAACAAACTTTGTACATTTTTCATGTCGAATGCTGTGCAAGTTTTGATAGAGCTCTACCGTACGTACAGTGTTGGGCTGAAACAGTAGCACGCTAACGATTCGTTAGAGTTTTAACAGCATACGAAAAGAGCACTAATTCATGTTAAATTGACAACCAGTGTTATCTTAAACTTGCGGCAGAAAAGGGTACATTACATGTTATGATAACACGTAGTGATGCAGGAAGACAAATCCTTTCAAGACCAACTCCATTTCACAAAGTAAGTACATTGGAAAATTGTACAGTCAAAAGATGCTGAGCCACGTTGCATAGGTACTAAAAAGATATAATGGCATTCTGAATATACTGAATTGTAGAGTTGTTAGTGTTAGGTTTAGAAATATTAAAAAACATTATGTTAAAAAGCAAGTGTCTTGTACGTTGTAATATGAGCACAGATACGGGCTGAAATCATGCGAAAACATCTTAGTAGTTGATATTATGTTGATTACCATTGAATTGTGGTTCGTAGGTTCCATTTCAATTTTCTCTGCATATGAAATGAAATACTTCAGTTATTAGTACTGATTTGTAATAATGTAATAATGACAACCCACTCATAGGATGATCGATCGATGAGTAAATGATAGTCGATTGCGCGTGATGTTGACGACAACTTCATTTGAATAATTTCCTTTTTTATTATTATCATTTAAAGATCTCCTTGATTCTCCTATCTCATGTAACGCATGGACGTGTGGATATAAATTCGAATATTTTATCCATGCCTTATTCCGTGACTTAGATGCATTGAACAAAAATGTAAGTCTCAGTTATATATTGGCTTGGCGTAAGCCATAAGTGTTAACTTTAACTTGCCTTTATTTTTAATCTGTCAACTCTCTCAGCGGTAATGTCTTAATTAATAGCTTTGCAAGATCGATTAATAGTATTTTACTTTAAATGATATGTAGGCCACGTTGCTCGTATGCAACCGGACCGAATGGGCCAAACAAATGACATTCTGGGTTCCACAAAACGCAAAGCGAGGTCGAGGCCGCCCTAGAAAACGTTGGAGTGACGAGCTGAGGGACCACAACAAGAACTGGTGGGAATCGGCCCAGGAGCGAGATGCATGGAAAAGGGGAAGAGAGGCCTTTGCCCAGCAGTGGGATGCTATAGGCTAATAATAATAATAATAAATTATAATGTAAATTAAATTGTTGGTCCTGCACTTTCTAAATGATGTTAGCCAGAATAAAAATGTACTAATGAAGGTATTAACAAGAACCTACCCTGCGGTAAATGTATTTCAGGTGTCATTGGGAAGAAGCTCTTCTCGACATCAGCGTCGTAGTGTGGGCTCGGCAATACTATATTGCTGTAATCTGGCGCATTCATCATCGCGAGGTAATCTTCCACAATAATGCCCTTCTGTGCATCTTTGGCCAAGTATGACTCGTTCAGTTGTAGGTAGTGCTGTTGACAAAAATAACAAGAGAATAAGCTACACATACAGAGTGACATTAAATTAGTTTTATTAATTTATTTATTGAACAAAAAGCCACAGCCGTACGTAAAAATTAAACAATAATATAGATTAAATATATAGGCCAATTAAGGAATTCACTATGTAAATAGTCAAATAAGGACGGTGAGAGTACATTCAAGAGACAGTAGGCAAGTGACTTAGAAAAACAGATTCAGATTTCAGAAAACCTGACAAATGATCAGGAAACACATTTTTTTTTTTGGCACTTATGAAATGACAGCACAAACTCCTCTGGTACGTCAGGTACACTCCTACGTCAGTTCCTCTGATTTATAAATATAATAATAATAATAATAATGTCAGTGGAAATTGTAAAGTAATTGTTATAAATTACCCACTGAAAACCTGTTCGGGAGGCATTACTTACGTCACGGACGTCATGCTCGAGGAAGGAGCCCAGGATCTCCTGCAGCTGGTTGAAGGAGGGTCTCGCGTTTGGCTTCTCTTGCCAACAGCTCAGCATCACGTCGTGCAGACGGTCGTCGGCGTACCGCGGCTTAGCCAGTCGCTTCCTAAAGTTATAGAATGCTAGATTACTATCGCAGTTTGTCAAAGTCACGGTATGATTGTGCATTTAGACAAGGTGTAAATGAATTAACGCAAAATGAGAAACTAATTTGTTAGGGATATCATTCTGAGCAACTTTCATTATGTTATTTTATGTTTATTTTTGATTTTATTATGTTATGTTATTACGATTTGTACCAAAGAGTTTGCATCCTCCTTTCTGCATAATAGCTATGATTTGTACAGAGCAACTTTTTTTCACTTCTCCGTAAAAATCAGCTGATCCAATCAGGCCAAAATGTACTGGCAAGAAATTAAGTTGCTCTGATCAAATCGGTTTCATAATGAAAGTTGCTCACAATGATGTCTCAAACAAACCAATTTCTCATTTTGCGTTAATTAGATTAGATTAGTTATTTAGACCTTGTATATGTATACAGTGTGACATTTAATTAGCTGACCATATTTCGGGGAATGATAGAACCCATCTTATACAACGTGTAAATGAAATAGCGCAAAATTAGAAACTTATTTGTTAGGGACATAATTCTGAGCAACTTTCATTATGAAACCGATTTGATCAGAGGAACTTTATTTTTCACTTCTCCATTCAAATCAGCAGACCCCACTCAGGTCAAAATGTACCTAACAAAGAAGTTTCTCATTTTGCGTTAATTCATTTACACCTTGTATATGTATATGTATATTATTGTAAATTAGTTATCAGAATTGTGCACTGACTTCCCTTTCTTTATAACTATCCTGTCATGCCTAGGTTTGCTGGAAGAAATCTCTTTTTAGAGATAAGCTCGCTTTTGTACTATAATATTACCTAAAAATGTTTAACCGACAATGGAGCCAGACAGAGCTGTAATGATCAAGTCCCCCAACATTCAACAACTAAAAAGTGTTACACCCTAATTACCAAAAAAAAAACGAAGTAAACAGACAACATCAAACTTCACTTCTTGAAATAATGTTGCCATGTTCAGTTTGATAGAGATGTGCTCATTCATTTTAAATAGAATGAAAATGAATAAAGTAATTCTTTACAATCAGGATTTGTAATAAATATTTGTCACAGTTTAATATGAATATTAAAGCATTACGCCTTTTTCCATTTGAGGTGGCAGAAGCAAATTGAGCCCTTTTTTTGTGGCAAATGCTTAATTTTTATTTCTTATTATTCACAAATAAAGCAGTGGGCCGCGTCATTTCAGTTTCAACAAGCTATATGCACTAGCATTTCTAGCTCTCTTATCATTTCTATCAATATTATTCTATATTGAGACATTAGAATGAACTAAATCATTCTTGAACCCATCTCTATTTATTTTCTACCAAAAAGCGGTAACATCGGAACTGTCATTTTACTTCGTTTTTATAATTCAGGGTAAAGTTACCCGCTGGAGAGCCAACCGAGTACGTCGTTGGGTTTGAGGTCGGGGTAGGGCGTCTTGCCGAGTGAAAACAGCTCCCATAGGACCACGCCAAACGACCAGATATCGGACTGTGTCGTGAAGATGCGGTCCGTAATGCATTCGATGGCCAGCCACTTCACTGGCAGAGGGTCCTGAAAGACAAGGCGCATTAATTAGACCGCAGAATATTGTTATTGTACCAACTGTAACTGCAAGTACTGTATTTCATATTTATGCTGTAATTTCTGTATTGTTATGTAGTTTTATTGCGCACTAGGACTGTCCTCATGCATCCACATTCCTGTCCTGCCTAGGTTTGCTGGTAGAAATCTCTTTCTAGAGATTGTTTTTGAAGTAAAACTTCTTGGGGCACGGGGGTAAAATTTATTTAACCTCTCAACTGTGGGTTATTCATATATTTGCTTTTCAATTGCTACTAGGCGGGTGCTATCACGAGTGGCTAAGAAATGTAACGGAAATTGGAATCGGTGACGTCAGGGTCGGCTGAAGACTTTTAAAACCGCAACTATTTTCAATACGGTTTTTAACTAATCAGATAAGATAATAATACATTCGTACAATAAAGAATGTTAATTAGTGAGAGAAAAACCTGATGAAACGTTAACAAATAAAAATTATTTTAAGCATTCTTCCACGAGTTCTTGATTTCCGGTATGGCCAAGATGGCGCTCACTCTCTTTCGCTAGATGGCGTTAGTAGCCTAATATCTAGCATGACTCAAACTACTTCGTTCAACCTCTTTGTTGGAACCGGAACTTATGTTTGACAGCTGTGCGATGCGATCCATACAGTTTGTAAGAAAAGAGTTTCATCAATGTCACACGGGTCGATATGGATTTCTAAAACAAGCAAAGCAATGCATACATTTGAGCGAGACGGCTTAAAGACGTGACGTCAGATGGTATATAATCTGAGCGAGATGCAAATAGTAGTGACACTATTGAATGAGTTAAGTATATCACCACGAGCGCGACAAATTGTAGATAAATAATGGTGGGAAATAAATGACATGACGTATTAAAAGTAAGTACAAGTATAAAATAATTTCAAATAATCGGACGTCTGAAACTTAAAAGTAACTTGAAGCAGAGATTGGATCTCAAAATTGGAAATTTAAATCTCTTTTAGTATAGGTAGGTATAGGTGTATAGTATAGGTACCACTTAATGATCTAGCTACAGAAGTTTTACTTCTAACACGTGTACGGTGCTACACGCGTATATTTTATTTTTTATGTTTCTGTGCAATAAAGAATATGAATATGAACTATTAAAGCTTTGGACAGCAACACGGGTAAACAATATTTTTTGTAATTTCAATGTTTAAAAGGGTTTTGGTAAGTAAACAGGCTTTTGAAACATAACCTAAAACGAGCCAACGAAATGTGTCTCTCCTGACGGTGAAGTCCATACGCATTACATAATATAAACGAATATTATACGATCCTAACAGCCATCAACACCAAAAAGACTGGAATTATAATGTCATCCAGGTAAAAACAAATTAAAATTCACAGTTTTTTCATGTAGAAACCTACCTAACTACTAGACCGATTCCTGTTTTTTTTTAAATGGGACCAAACTATTGGGCTTCCCTTTTGAACAAAGTTTTTTTTTTAAATCGATTCATTTTCGATGTAACAAACATTTAAAAAAAAAAAACATACCGAACTAATAACCTTTTTAGGGTTCCGTACCCGAAGGGTACCAAACGGGAACCTATTACTGAGACTTCACTGTCTGTCCGTCCGTCCGTCCGTCCGTCTGTCTGTCACCAGGCTGTATCTCATGAAGCGTGGTAGCTAGACAGTTGAAATTTTCACAGAGGATGTATTTCTGTTGCCGCTATAACAACAAATACTTAAAATCAAAAGAAATTTAATATTAAGGGGGCTCCCATACAACAAACGTGATTTTTTTTGCTCATTTTTGCTCGATATTGGTAATGGTAGACGCTTAAAATGTTCACAATATATTGAGTATATTACTTACTTAAAAAATAAATAAATAAATTAAAATTAAATTAATATTCAGGGGGGCTCCCATACTTTTTTTTATGCGGTTTTTTATAGTTAATGGTACGGAACCCTTCGTGCGCGAGTCCGACTCGAACTTGGCCGTTTATTTGAAGTACGTTAAAAAATTAAATAGTCTGCAACGCAAATAATTATCAGGGCCGGCGTGCATATGATGGCTGAGCTACCAGCAAGACTGAACACCTTTAACAACTCACATTGGCACTCTTCTGGTACTCATCATTCTTGTAGATGCTCCTAGCAAGACCAAAGTCGCAAATCTTCACGACATTGTCTTCAGCTAACAGGACATTCCTTGCAGCCAAATCACCGTGCATCACCTGGAAGAGAGAAAACAAAGGGTTACAAACAAACCTACATAATATGTGTATCAGTATGGACTAGCAGTGCAATATTACAACAAGATTTTACAACCTCATTTAATATAACATTCTGGGCCTGATATAAAAAGAAAGTAACGACGTCTCGCGTCGTCGTCCTAAAACCCTAATTCAAATAGTTCAACTTTACTCAAATCAACATTATACTCGTAAAAACATACATTGCTTCTTCTTCTTGGCACTTGAGTTCTGCGTGGAGGGGGTGGCGGGTACAAGAGAGACCCATATAACGGGCGAGAGAGAGAGGTGAGAGCTCGCTGAGGTACCAAGAAGCCAGGTAGGGCCTGTGTTGTACTAAAAACATGTAGCTTTGTGTTCTCAAGTCCCAGTGGTTGGTTACCTTCCTGCCAGCCAAGTACTCCATGCCCCTCGCGATCTGGTACGACCAGGCCAGCAGGTCCTGGGACGTCAGAGGGCGGGGGCTGGCGCCCTGACTGTAGTCCCCATCGTAGTTGGTCTGCCATGTAGCTTGCAGATACCCGCCTTGCGACACTGCAAAGGAGAGATGTTTTTGCTGAAGAATGGATAGGTTGGCTATAGTGATTTCAGGAGAATACCCTAGTTGTCTTTGAAAAAAATACGAAACAAAATCAGTATTTATGTCGTAGCAAAGATAAAATAATATTATCTAATACAGATAGACCACCTAGAACAAAATATGACACCGGCGTAAACTGAGATGCTACGGAAGCTTCTTTAGTTCGAGGCCATTATCGCTTGGTGCAGCACCATCGAAAAATTGCAAATACCACGAGATGGCGCTAAGATACACAGGATTTATTCGAATATTAGCGCCACCTAGAAGTATGTTAACTCGCTATGTTAAGTATGCTTTTTTACGAAGGGTTCTAATTTGTATGGGATGAGCACCCTGTGTTCGTAGCCATATCGACAAATTTGGCTATTTCAAGATATGGCCAAGCCGTTTCTGGCCATATCATGACATGGCCGGTTTTAATGAAAACATTTCTTTTTAAAAGCATTGTTATTCAGCACTGCGTGATGTTTTTTGTATTAAACATGTCAAACTAACACAAAGACTATTCGGGAGCTTCGCTGCACTCACCCTCTTTAGTCTTCATCGTTTTATGATTTTTCACATTTGGCCATATTCATGATATGGCAAATTCGACGATATGGCTGCGATATTTGCATTACGGTCTACTGTTTCGAACTCGAGTCAACAATATTATCTTGGCATATTACTTACTCAATGGCAATATTACTTTGGCAACTCCAAATAAAGTAGGTAGGGAGTTGTTAAAGTTATTCAGATGGCAGTGTATGATTCGCCTTGTGGGCGTAAGAAATATACATGAATTACCTTGATTACAATTATTTACAAAATAGTGGCAAATTCTCATATCAGGATAAAGGACCTGGTTAGGTGATGGAAATAAGGGGACGAGCGAAGCTGTTATGATTACATACAAGAACACAAAATACAAGTATACAAGTTTAGTAAATAATTCTGGTCGCGAGTTACGATCATAACTTTGTACTTAGTCTTCTGTTGTTATATCACAATAAGCTGCGTTTCCTTTAATAAAAATAAAGCGACACAAATATTATATTTGTTAGGTTGAATGAATTCTTCATTTTAGTAATTTTTCACAAAAATTACCTTTCCCGAGTTGCACGTGCGGATTGGATAGATCTGAAGAAATTAAATGATTACATGTAATGATGAATCGATACACAACTGAAGAAGTGCTGATGAGTATATAATATATAAAATGTATTCTATTTTTATTATTGATTGTTATCGCTCCGTAAATACACTGTAACAGACGTGGATTTTGTCATACATAAATGTCGAATGCGGTGCGATCGTAGCAACTAACTATGTATAGTCTATTTATCCTTACTTGTCCAAAAGTTGCAAGTTAAATCAAGTGTAAACTCATTCATGATAATTAGATAAAATAATGAATTAATTTAATTTTTCAACATTCAATTATATCAGATCTCGGCAGTTGATTCACATAATTCCCTTGAGATGTCAGTTTTTTGGTTTGTTAGTTTGAAAAATTGGACAAGTAAGGCTAAATAGACCATAATATGCCGTATACTAACCTGACCTAAGAAACAAATAGTACAGGATCCTCAAACTTACTTCTTCCAGTAGACTCGAGGAATGTTGTGTCTGTTTCACCAGTGTGGGTGTTACCGAAGTAATCAGATAACCTGTAATTACAAACATACTATGTTGAGTAAAGTAAAGTAAATGTAGCCCATTAATATCCCCACTCATCCCACCGAGGGACACACTTTACCCGGATACAAGTAAGATTGAGCGATAAGAATTTGTAATTATCTCCACTGTCTAGTCGACGACGAGATCTTTAGATGCAGTTAACACATACACTAATACTAATATTAATACTATCGCGGATAGGCTTTGGCCAGCGTATCCTGGACGAGTGGTTTTTAGGGTTCGGATCATTAAAAGGAAAAAGAAGGAACCCTTATAGGATCACTTTGTTGTCCGTCCTCTGTCTGTCCGTCTGTCCGTCTGTCTGTCTGTCCGTCTGTCTGTCTGGCTGTCTGTCTGTCCGTGTATCACAACCTTATAAAAAGGAGAAATCCGTCATTCTACATCTGTAGGACAACTGACCAGTAATACTGTAGAATGACGGATTTCATTCTTTCCTGTAAAAAATAATTAAAGCCGCGCTTTGCGATGTTCATCTATGACTAGCCACAGTATAGCATCGATGAAAATCCGATGACGATAGAAAAAAAAAAGATAATTACCCGCTACTGTTCCCGCTACTTTTCGAGAAGCCTCGGTTGATACGGCCAGTGTTCTTATTATCCTTGTTGTCGGTAAGCTGGTCGATGAACACCTCCCGATGTTTCTTGAGATAGTTCTCGAGGCTTCCAAACTTGCAGTACTCGACAATCACGTATAATTCACCTGATAACCAGTACAAAAATGTATCAACTTCTTGACCGACTTCATCATCGTCATCACCTATAGTCATGAAACCTGTATCTTCACTAAAACCCGTTTCCATAGAAAGGAAAAAAATATATCGGATCCTAGTATAAGCTTAATCTGATGAGTACGCACGCACACACCCTCAAATACACACACTAACCCACCCTCACAAGTAATAATATAATTTTCATCAAAATTGTTTAATTGTTAAATAACTCAAAAATTAAGTAAAAATAAAAGTAAGTACTTAATTTATAAAAATAAATGAATAATTATAATCTAAGTATAAATGTAATCGATGGAACCCTATAATTGGCTTTATCTCGTAAGTCTTTATATTAACATTTTTTGTAAAGATAAATGCTGTTGGCTTCCTGAATAAATAAATAAATAAATAAATAAATAAATAGTAATAATTAGAAATTAACTAAAGGGCATACGATTTGATGCGTTAGTGTAAGCGCATATTTTTATACATCCACAAGTTTTCTCGGAACTTCAGTTGGTAGGCCGGGCAACAAACCGTTTCCGGAAGTAGACTGATTATTTCGCCGTTCCTACCAACGAAGTGACCCTATTTAGCATCGGAAAAAAATAAGCTGTTTTACGTTTGGCAATATTCTTGCTGCAAGCTCCAAGCAGATTCACAATGTTGACATGTCTTCCCAAGTGGATCAATATCTTCAGCTCAGAAGCCAGCGCCTTCATGTGAATATTCTCAGCTGCTGGCTTGACTGTCTTTACTGCCACTGTTGTAGTTTCCTCTGCGTTGATTATGCCCCGAGCTTCAGCCTTGTACACGATACCGAAGTTCCCAGACCCTAGGATCTTACCTAAAGATCAGAAAACATTTTGTTTTTTCATCATGCAGATTTTTCTTACATGCGATCAGCCCATTAAGACTTCGAGGAAACGAATCATATCCTAGCATATCATAGTATATTATGTTTATTTTGGTAGCAACTTTGGTTATAGACCGATTAATATACCTAATATCAAAATTTGAGGACCACACTCCAACTGTAAGATTTTTCTCTATTTGCCATAAATTGTCTTTCTGTCACAGCAATACACTCACAAGCATAAACGATGAAACGAACTTACCCAGAGTGAGCTTGTTAAATGGAAACTCAAACTTCTTATTATACGGTAGAAGGTCAGCCTGTTCATCCACACCCAGCTGAGGGTTGAGAGACGCGACAGCACCATCCTCGAAGTGTAGCAGCCCAGCAGCAGCCATCTGCTTTCTAAGCATCTTCTCACGCTTGATTTTCCAACTGAGTGATACGACTACTATGACTAGTACCAGGAAGAGTCCTGCTATAATGCTGAGGTACGCTGAATTGAAGCCGGATTTCTCTGAAAGTTTGAAGTAAAATAAATCAAACTTAAGCAGAAACTACCAGCACTCATGCATAAACTCATTCGGTTCAGACTAAGTAAGCACTTTCCTCTTATTTATCATAACAAGTTTCTACAGATTCGTTGTGTCATGTGATTCATCAAGACAAAAAATAAAATGCAGTAACGTAGGGTAGGGTACCACGCACTTACCTTTAACTTTTAATGTGTACATTTGTGATACTTCGCCTTCGTCACTTCTAGCGACACATTCGTATTCACCACTGTCTTCGTCACTTAACTGTGGTATCACTATTGTAGAGTTTTTCAGCGTTTTCTGAATGTCCTTTTCGATGACTTGAAGATCGGTTATGTTCTTACCATACTCTTGAAGTGGCTTACCATCCTGCGGATATTAAAAGTATTTTAATGATGAGCAAACTATACCTAAGGGTTTTGATGCTCCATCATATTGTCCATGCGTATTTTTGACTAGTTTTACATTTGAAACAAAACAAATAATAACCTTAGTTTATTGTGTCTCACAGATTAAAACAACTATGAGATGATGATGCAAGGACATTGGACATGACATTCTGTGACCCAAAAATGAACATGCGTATGCTATATATTCCCGTGGGAACTATGAGATATAACATGTACTCATAAAAATGTGGCAAGTACGCACATCAAACACTATATCAAGAGGTATACAAGTAGTATGCTCATTGGACTTGCCAGGGCTAGTTTTGGTTATCTCTGTCCTAAGTCTACTAATATTATAGTATCCGTGATTATACTGAACAATTTATAGTATTGGATATTGTACTCATATTTCTATGTGATAAATTTGACTCAGAAGACAATAGACATTGATGCGACACACCCGGCCTTCTCATTCGCTTAGAACAACATTCCCTAACACACAAGAATATCAACAAAAGCGCGCTATCAGTGGTTTGCATCCGCCCACTATACCTATACATAATGCGTAGGAGTAAATGAGTACGTTTAAACGTTATACCTATAGGTAGGTATATAACAAAATTAAAATGCTTTGAGCATGTACATAATAATATGTTGGCTGGAAAATTGTTTCTCTTGATAAGGCCCAGGCTCAGTCACTGCCTTTGATTTCTTGTGTTATTCTCAATTATTGATAGGTACTGAAACATTGGTGGCACTGGCACGTTTATTTGAAATAATTATACTGGTATCTAAAATTATGTGGCACTATTCACCTCCCAAATTAAGACACCAATACAATTGGAAAATTTGGTTGACTTCCTTGATAGAGGAAATATTCGATCACGTAATAATTTATGAGCATGTCAACTGTAAGCGTATTTCCGTTTCCGTACCCAATTCGTCCTCTTGTCGTGACGAAATCAGTACATTAATGTAAATTGATTTTGCTCCCGCAAGCGTATCAATTTCGTCCCCTCGTGTTGACGAAATCAGTACGGGTATGTTGTTAATATAGTCATATGTAATAATCATCATAAACCGTATCAGCCTCGTCAACAAGTGGAGACAAATTCTATTCGCTTACGGTAGCAGTTTTACTCGTCCGTAGACGTATCGATTATGTCCGCTCCATGGATTTTTGTTAATGTGAAATTAATGGTTGTTACGAAGAAAAAAATATTGCATTTATCTCTTTCAAACTATGATCTCATGCATGACTGAAAGTTACCTGATTAACAAGAAAAAGTCAAACGTGTGGATGGATTTTTAAAAGGTTCATAAATATCCTTGGGTCAAGTATTAAGGCTATTATTGGCAGCGCTACTTAGCTGAACATAGCGTCTTAGTATTGATTTTGTCAACACAAGGGGACAAAAAAGATATGCTTACGAGTTTCCTTTACAAAATAATACCCTTACCCGTATTAACTTCGTTAACACGAGGGGACGAAATCGATACGTTTACGGGAGTAAAATGAATTTTCATAAACGTACTGATTTTGTCTCAACAAGGGGACGAGTTGGGCACGTAAACGGAAATACGCAAACTGCGGCGGCGACTACTCTGACGGAGTAGTCATTTTAGTAATAATTTCAGATAAATTTAATTAGTAACATACCTTATACCACGTGATTTCAGGCATTGGTACAGCATCCGCTAAGCAGGTGAAAGATATTGGTTGCCAAGGAAAGGCTTCAATATCTGTTTTAGTATCTTGCTGTTTAATCTTCGGGGCTCGCCGTTCTTTAAACAGAAAAGCAATTGAAAAAAACCGCATGCGTGTGCTTTGAATTTCCATGCTATTTAGCCATACATATGTAGCTTACAGTGATAGCTCTTCCTTAAAGTAATTACAGTAAACAATTTACTTACACGCAAATGCGAGCTCATCCCTTAATATAAAATGTCGGCAAAATAAGGCCAGACAGGGAAATGTATTCTAGAAAGGGCAGTACTTCTACCTAAACAAATGTAAAGCTATTTGCAGAAGGGCCAGAGAGGATAGATAACTGAGAAAAAGATAGGTAAGGTAACTGAGAAAAGAATACAGAGTCGGTGGATCGCAAATAGGAAGAGTACTAACAGGTCCAGCAGATTGCTTTAGGCTAAGTGTTGATAAAGATGAGTATACCTACCTAATAAAATGTTAAATATTCTCATACAAACCTGACACAGTGATGTCGGTGGACTCATTTCTTTCACCTTTAATTCCGGAAGCTACGCATGTATATACCCCTGCTTGACTTGGTGACACATCTTCTAGTTTTAATTTCGCAATGTGTGAAGATAAGTTAGTCGTTATGTACGCTGAAACAAGTTAAGCATAACCATGCCTCAGTTTTGAATTTATTAATGTACCTACTATTAGTCGCTTCACAAATGAAACGCTCAACAATATTTGTTACTAGACTCACAGTAAACAAGGTTAAAAAAAATACTACACAGGCCTAATATATTACCTTGTTCTATGCTACCATTGTAATTCACCCAAGTGATTTCATCAAAATCGTACACTGAAGCAATACAGCTCAGTGTAACTGTCTGCCCCTCAACGAACCAGGTGATGTTGCTATCCAGGATACCAAAGCCGTTAGGGATGTCATTAATTAGGAACAGTTGACTTTGAGAATCCCTGCCTATAGTGTTTACAGCGTTGCATGAAACATTGAAGGGAGCGTTTGCATAAAGTTTGAGATTTGATTGCACTTCATACATAGATTTTACGGTGTCGTTTCCCTGTAAAAAAAATATTTTATTCGTTGAACTCGTCACCCAATAACTACTTATCTGTGTTATTTTAGATGTTAGAGAAATACTTTACTGGTATAAATTGCGGTTCTTGCTGATCAGTGTTCTCTAGAGATTCTAAGGTCCACTCCACCTTTGGTAAAGGGTATCCTATTGCTAGACATTGAAATGTCACAATAAGCCCTTTGTCATAACGCTTTCCCAACACAAAGTTGACTTGCGGTTTTCCTGGAATAAAATCCGTTAATAATAAAAATGCATATGGGTGTCCTGTTCAGAAGCGATCATGCAATTTCATTAAAACAAACTTACCTGTCACTCTTATTTCGTAAGAGGCGTCTGCATGGTTGTACCCATTATATGCAACTAAAGTATATTTTCCAGAGTCCGTTGGGTCTAAATTTTTTACATGCAGTAATCGATCGCCAGTCAGTCGCATAGTTTCATTTGAATATTTTCCTGCTGCTGATGATATTGTATCGTTATCCTTGAAGCTGTAAGAAATGCAATGCTGTTTCAGAAAATCGTTTCAATTGACTATTCTGCCACATATCATCAGTTTCTAGTGATCAACTAACTGATCCTAACGAGTACTATTATCATAATTATACTTACAAAACTAATTGTATAGCCTCTGGGTAACTATCAACTTTAAATACCATACGAAATTCAGACATCCCTGCATGTTTTTCAATAATCCCAACGTTACGCAATGCTTTTTCTACTTTTATGTATGGTTTTTCTGAAATAAAAATATTGTTAGTATCGAATAGACTAACTTGACAAGCTTGTTAGTGAGGGCTTGCAGGTGTAAGCTCTCGCTAACAAGCTCTGGCTTGAGGATTTGAGATATTTTCTCTGTTTTTTTTTATTTGTTAACTCACCCAAAAATACTTTTTTAAAGGAGGTTGTCCCCGGCTCTGACTGGTGTAAAGCTTTTGCATAGCATTTATAAATCCCAGCATCATTCCTTGTTGCATGTGTAATGGTTATGTTGTTGTACAATACATTATTCAGTAGATCATTTGCATTTGTCTCAAAGATCGCGTTCTAAAATAAAATATAAGCAAATGATCATTATAAGCATATCTGTCAAAGTACCTATAAATTTTAACAACATTTGAAATTTTAAAGTTGCACTATCACTTATGATACTATAACAAAGACCAAACAGTCCAGATCAAGGATAGACCATAGCGTCACGCCTGTTCTCATACGGGGTGGCAGAGGCACAACTGTGCCAACTTTAAGCCAGTGTTTCAATCCATCCATTTTGCGTGATAGCGAGCTTGCCCATCGCCGCAGCATGGAGTTATTAAGGTTTGGAGAATAAGGATAGATGACGTCGTAAAGGATACCCCTTATTATTATTGAAAAGATGAGAGCCTATTTAGAGACTGTTCTCTGCCACACGTAATAAACTAAAGTTGTAATATACCAATACTGAATTCTTACCTCATTGAGTCTATCTTTAACCCATGTGAGGGTCTTTGCATCATTCTGTTCGTATTGTATAGTGCAATTTAATGAGAAAGTATCACCTTCCATAAAATACTTATTCGTACGTGCTATCTTTGGTAACTCCGGTGTTTTGTGTTTAACTGAAAGTAATTTTAATTTTTATTCTTGTTGTATTATATTTCGAGTAAAAATTCCATAAAAAATACTTATTACTACACAGTTCCGAATAATGTAGATCACTAAAATTTAAAGATAAGTCAAGTGAAACTGAAACTTGACTTCAAACACGGTCTAAAATAGATGAAAATATATGAAATGATTAATTTACTAAGATTCTGCGATATGAGGCTATGATTTACACATGTTAGTAAAAGTATCACTAAACCACGACACAAAAATGCACAACACAAAAATGTACAACACAAAAAACATCAATATATTTTTTTTAATATAGGAAAGATTAAGCCGCATGCTCTACACATTTGTATCAGAACTGAAAATAAATAACGAAGAAGGTAAAAGAAGTTGAAACCAAGGTTAAACCACACACCATGCTACGAAGAAAATGCTACACCAATTCTAACTCTACTGCTATACTGGTCATCGATCGTACTCACAAAGTAAATTTCTTGTTTCATATGGTGTATCGGTTCCCCGACTTGCCATACATTTTATTTCTTTCAGAGACTCATGTGCCCTCACCAGAAACCCAACTTTTGGAGAATAATACTCACGGGGTTGCTTTCTATGCGTATTACCCTGCAGCGATTAATACATACATGATCTACTAGTCACTAATGTAGATTTGAAGGGAACCCTACCTATTTGTAATAAATTAAGAGGCAATTTACTGTATTGTACATGCTAAAATTTTCTGCCGAGGTGACTGACAAAATACTACCAATTAAAAGTCACAAAAAATAAAAGGAATCTCGAGAGAAAAATGATCCAATTCTAATCCACCTCCATGAGAAACTGCCTGTATTTACATTAACCCGACTTGGAAAGGAAATTCCTTAATATTTTTCGTGCAAGAGATATGTTCATGGTATAGTTAACCCTTTCAGTCGAGAGATTGTCATTCTCCTGGCCGAAGAGGAAAAAAAATGACATTAAAATTAGGGGAAATTAAGTTCTCATGTCTCATCCCCTTGCAATAGACATTAATTGACATCTTGGTAGTCACTGTCAAAGTCAAGCACTTTTTAGTGCTTCTGCTAAGAAAAGGTATAATAAAAAGTATAATGTACATTTGTCTCCGATAATATAATACTTGCTGGTAATCTGGCAACTTTCCTTAAAGACAACACACATTCGATAGCCATTCACAACACTATGAATAGGTACCTAGGTATAGGTCTTGAAAAGGTACAACTAGAAACATTAGTTATAACAACCTATTAACTAAATTTTTAAAGATAACTACCTACATGTAACACTAACTGGTATAGTGTAATTCTGGTTATTTCTTTTAAAAACACATTTGGCATAAGTTTGATTTTCGCCAAACGTCAAGGTTTTTAATCTTAGTTCTTCATCGTTGAAGACGAATCCAATTTTGGTACTATATTCGTCGTAATCCTGAATAATAACAATATTAATGAAAAGACAAGCAAAGTCTGCATGCTGTTATTGTATATATCTTATTTATTTGTTTTATGGTGTAGCAATAAGCCATTAATTAAATTGTATCTTTATGCTTATTACGAAGAGATAAGAAAACCTACATGAGAATGCTTTTCTGGAAATCATATTTCTATTGTCATGCTCATGCACTTAGGCAAAATAATTCGTGGTTGTTGTAGAAAAAAATAAACCACTTTTAATTTTCCGATATCCTATTCCGCTTGTAGTCTCAATCATTTTGAGTCATTTCGCGTCAACGAAATTAAAATACATACCCAATTTAGTGAGACTTCAACGTCTGGAGATGTTGGCCTACATCTTATAACAACACCCGTTTCACTTGCCTTAACAACAGTGGCTAGTGGTGCCAGCATGGTCTCCCCTAGAAGGCACATTTTAAGATTATTATTGGTTTCAGGATATTAATATTCATTTGACTCAATTACAGGTGTATAATCTCACCCTTAACATAGACGTAAATGTAAGAAATGTGTTCAGTGTTTTCTGGTTCTCTCTCAATTTCGATTAACACTTCGGAAGCATTGACTGTATCGTCGAAGCACGCATAGTACCCGATTGAGTATATGTCTACATTAAAGAGATCAAGAGCGGTTTCAAACTCGTACTGTGGATCTGTAGTATTTACATTCCGAGACTCCATTATGAAGTTTCCATCGGCTTCTTCTGGCACGTCTTGCTGTTTAAATTCTACTTTGCTTCTCCCTTTACAACGAATAGTGAAATTTTGACCTTCCTGTAAAACTACTTCACTAGTTCTTGGAATAATTAGTGGACCAATTGAGTCATTGTAATCTGAAAACGGTAATTATAGACTAGTCAGTCGTTATATTGAATAAATATTGAGGAATTTTTTTAATTAATTAGAAATTGTCACATAATCTTCTACATAAATAACTGGCCACATTATGAACTCATTTTAATAAGAAATAGTAAACACCGCCGGCCTTGGTCACGAACAGTGTACTACTCGTACGTACGGTAGGTAATCAATAAGTAATATATCATCGAACATTGAAATCCTTGACAATGAAGAGAACAAGCTTATCTTGCTAATGGTTCGTAACCGGAGCTCGCACTTGGACTATTGAAAACACTATTAATTAGGTCCACACCTTCATCAACATGGGTGCGGTCAACATTTGGGGAATTAATCCCACCAAACGATGGCCACTGATAACAATTGATCCTATCAAGTTGTAGACATACAGAACAATTAAATTATCGACGCCCCGCTGTTTCTACTTAGCGCAAAATTACTTCTATCACATTATGTTGTGATGGTGACGTGCACGCACATTCGTGGCTGATTCCATGATGTTTGGTAAGGCAACCATTAGATACAATTGTACCTATATTGAAATTGCTATTTAGTAAAATATACCTGAAAGCCAGTGGCGTATTACCCGTAAGGCAAAAGAAGCATGTGCCTAAGCGCGCAACGTTACAAAAGGGCGCGCGGGGCGCAGGCTATGTTTAGATGTTGATCTCTCGATTAGCTATGCATGTCTTTTATCCCCCCTACAACAGGAACACCTTCCTGAATTAAATCTTGTACTAACTACAAAATAATACTTATACTCGGCTTGGTAGCCTTGTCAAATTTCCGGAGCAGTTTACGCCACCAAAAGTAACAAAACTTTTGCCGTGCCCCAAAGTAAATGCTGGGCATTTTTTTTATTTAGTCTGTATAGTGTCCCACTGCTGCTGGGCAAAGGCCTCCCCTATCTCAGACCATTCCTCCCTCTATTTATTTATTAGTGAATATTATTACTACTGATTCATTGAACCATCCATTTGTATACTGTTAACATGTAATATTTTATTATCAATAAATTATGATTATTACACGGTACCCAATCTGTCAGATCTTTTTCCAGAGAGGCATCAAGTTAATATTTTTAAAACTAATATACCCAATAATACCCATGTAAAAATAAATATTAATATAGATAACTATACTACCGTTAGAGGAGCACCGAACAGGGTGCTTGCCTAGGGGCGCATCGACACTTAATCCGCCTCTACCGAAAGCATAGGTATGTAATTTTTTTATAATTTCAGGATTTTTATGTAGCAGTGATGAGATGAATTATATTAGAAGACTCCTTTGTAACAGAGACTCCATGTCAGAGTGAATTTCCCAGAAGAAAATTTTCGCGGCGGGGCTGAAAATGGTAGTGCCAATGGTTTTAATTGTGTCAAAATATTTTTTATGTGTAAAATAGAATGGTACCTACACGCGTGTAGTTATATATTTTTGCTGAGACAATTAGAAATAAAAAAAAACATAAACCCTCAAATTCTCATATCGGTGCTTGTCCCAGATCCCGTTTACTTTGAAATTTGACCTCCCAAAGAAAAACTGATAAATATATTAATTAACTTTTACATATGCTATCAAGATAGTTATATAAGAAATCGCTTGAAGGGTTTTTTATTCATTTACCAATACAAACGAGAGACCAGAAAGTCAAAACGTAAAGTACGTACCATAAATACACTCCTTAGGATCAATCTTTTATTAGGAATAGAATAGAATAGAATAGAATTGTTTATTTCATCAAGGCAGCAGCGTTAAGTGCTTTTCACTATAACTACTTTGGCTAAAAGCAATTCTACGATGAAATAGTATGTTTTCTTGTATTTTTGTGTTTATTTTTATGCCTAATAGCACAGATACCATAGTATTATACTAATACAGATATACCACCTAGAACAAAATATGGCAGCGGTGTAAACTGAGATGCTACGGAAGCTTCTTTAGTTCGAGGCCATTATCGCTTGGTGCAGCACCATCGAAAAATTGCAAATACCACGAGATGGCGCTAAGATATAAAGGATTTATTCTAAGATTAGCGCCACCTAGAAGTATGCTAACTGAAACCATGGCGTTTTTAAAGTACAAATCTTACTCCCCACGCCATCTCTTTTTTACGAAGGGTTACTAATTCTAATCTGTATGGGATGAGCACCCTGTGCTATTTGGTAACTCAAATGGCGCTACCGACGCCGCTGATAAGAAAATATATATCTCAATAAAATAGGTTTTATATGGAATTGAGGAAGGATCAGGATCGAAGGGAGTGGAAGAGGGGGAGAGAGGCCTTTGCCCAGCAGTGGGATATTGCAGGCTCATAATGATAATAATAATATGGAATTAAATCAAGAGATAAGCTCACCTTTGTACGGTATTTATTTCTTGTATTTTAAGTATTTCTTGTATTTTCAAATGTCTATGTGCAATAAAGAAAATATTAATTATGAAACCATGTCTCAAAGGACAATGAGTGGTAATAAATAATGTTGCCTTTTTTTGGCGCGGCCATCAACCAAACCTTGTTTTTCTATTGCAGAATAGCGCAACAAACAAAAATTAGTACGACATATATACCTCGATACTCAGTCCAGACTGAGCTAGAGGAGCTCAGAGTTTGTAACTTGTATTAGGTTTTTGATATGTATTGGTATCCTAGGGGCAAGATAAGGGTGTAAACGTAATTATAAAATCATAGCGTAAACATGGCTCAGCTTGGCTCGGTAATCCAGATCGATCGTTGAGGATAAGCAACACCAAGTGTGGTAGATTTTTGGATGGATCAAGTAAAACGACTAGTGGTATTACTTAGATGGCTGTTTCTGTACTTCGGAGGTCACACAGCAGGGACCGACGATTTAACATGACCTTCGAAGCACAGCAGATGCGTCGTTACACATTGGCATTTGGAAAACCCCTATAATTTATAAAATCTCGGATAATTCATTATTTGTTGCTGTAGCCGCTACAGAAATACACATTCTATGAAAATTTCCACTCCTTTTCGCAATGCATAAGTTACTATGCAGATGTGGTCCGGTAAATACAAGAGGTGGAACATTGACTGATTCTTACTAAAAATCTATCTTGGTTGGACCCGCATTATTCTCATAAAGTATTGATCCTACAATGAAAATGTAAAAGCGAGTATGGTGATATTCAAACGGACCTTTCATATGCCCCCACCACCCTAGCGGCACAGGTAAATGAGATAAATTTATATGACTCTTTTCAGGAAACCTGCCCCTACACAATCCTAAAGTTTTTTATAACTCCCTAATTAGTATCGCTGATTGCCCTTTTTGAGTTTTACTGTATTTATACCTAACAAACAGCCCGCTGACGGACAGACAGACAGACCGACAACGTAGGCTTAGTAATCCCGCTCAGAGTCCCGTTTGGCACTATGATGATGAGAAGCAAGGCAAAAATTCACAATACATAAGTTTTTACTGTACAACAGCATTCAGTTATCAATAAAGTTATCGGACGGTCTCATGTCCTGTGATAAAAATGTTTGTTTGATTGTTACATAGTACCTACTTAGAGTAAGCCATGACGAGACAAAGAATAAAAACACCGTCCCATAATTTTAGTTTTGTTTGGCATTTATAGTTTCGGCTTTTAGATCGGATCCGGAACACAGAGGCTTCGCTCCCGGACAAAAATAAAATAATAGACGTAGCTCAGAAGGCTGCGCAATTAAAGTGGGACTGGGCCGGCCACGTTGCTCGAATGCTGCCGGATCGCTGGGCTAGGAGAGCCACAGACTGGCTCCCAGAAAATGCAAAGAGAAAGCGTGGCCGACCCAGGAAAAGATGGAGTCATGAGTTAGGTCTATGGGATAAAGACTGGAGGAAGACCGCTCAGGATCGGATGCAGTGGAAGAGGGGGAGAGAGGCCTTTGCCCAGCAGTGGGACATAATAGACTCATAATAATAATAACTAGCATTTATAGTGCGACTTTTTGAAAACAAACAATCGTGTGAGTTTGACGACATTCCAATAACTGTAATCAAAAACAATATTGATATTTTGGCGGAGCCTCTTACGAATGTCTATAATCATCTATTTCCCCAGATCAAAACGAACGAAGAGTAACTTTATACTCGAGAGTATCTTCTACTTTTTCATAGAATGACCTCATTTTGAACTGTGATTGTCATGCAAGTTATCCCCGGGACAGTTATTTTTGCATAACTTTTTGTTGGTAAAATCCAGCCTTAGTCGATTTACCAAGTCGAGATGACCCGTAGTAAGACGGTATTGACAGTGAATCATGTTATTTCGCGTAAAATATTGTCTGATGAGGCGAAACCATGAGTCATTCACCATAAAGAGTCTCAGTCTGAGACGGAGGCTGCGTCAGTAGCTAGCTAGCTAGGTATACGTATTTACACAAATTGGTTGCCGAACTGTGGACCGTAAAGTTACCTACTACACTCATACCTGCTATGATGACTCATCTCATCATGGTAGTATTGTAGTATTCTTAAGATTCATCAAACGAAGCAATTCAAAGATGATATCTCATGATGTGACTACTACCTATAATATTTGGTGTCATTCGCAAATAAGTTAAGAATTATGTTACCTTGATGCGTGTGTAAGAACTAATAAATTACATCCTAAGACAAAGCTATAAGATTATTCCGTATTTGCTTATTCAATTATTTTTTAACTTTATTTGCATTTAAAGATCTGTTCTTTGTCATAAAACTCATTGCAACACTATACATAGCTGTATACCTACTTACATACTATTTATTTTTTACCAGTAAGTCTTCAGTAAGTACTCAAGCCACTGAACTCCATACTCTATAGCTGTACTATTCTCGCTCTGATAGTAACATCATTTTATAGGTAGGAACGTTTGTTTTTAAATTGTCGACGTGTGGGTTAGCAGAAATATGATTATATTTACAGGCAAATGTACAGCGTGTTAGCACCTTTTATTAATGTCGATGACTAAATACCAAATGCAGCTCGTCACAAATTCCCATTAGCAAAGCAAGTTCTGTTGCAAAGTCACCATTCCAAACCTCAAAGGAATTATGCTCATTTTAGGCTACACATTAGAAATTATGAAGCAACCTCATCTATTTTATACGCTCTGTTTGAGAAATGTCCAGGAGCTTCTTAATTAATGTGTAACCCAGAATTCTAATTCCAATAAATTTCTCAAAACGAATAACAATGACTTTCAAAAGTCCATCCGTATTCTTCCAAAGCAGCTGGTGCTGTGTGGCTATGTGAAAAATTTGCTCGGAATGCTAAAAAATAAGAGATTGCAGTATGTTAGTGATAGGTACTCTGGTTACACAGGCTGTTAAAAAGTTATGTATAAGATTAGTGACAAAAGAAGGAAAATAGAATTGGAAGATAATGTGTAGAGACAAATTTATGTTGCTATGCCACCAAATTCTGAATATATCATTAACCAGTGCCGTTTACCAAAGTTTCAATGAAGTGCTTAATCAGTAATCACTAATATTATTGTCTATTATTTTGTCTCGGTTAGTACCCATGTGACAATTATTTAAGATGATATAAGATAAGATCTATGCATCCGATTAGCCACGGTTATGCATCAGATGCATGCAGCCAACATCGATTACTTAGATCAAAATTATATTATAGCAGGTATACATAGGTATCTGCAACAGGTAGGTTGGAAACTGTGACGTAACGTGATTCTGTTTGTCAACTGAGCCCAATAATGCTACCTAAAAGGAACTATTTATTTTGTAAACAATATTTAAGAGGGCAAGATTATACGACTTTTTATACCTGGATACTTTATACCTAGCTGACAAAAATATGTCGTTCTCATTTCGTTCTATAAAGCGATATCTGTAACTATTGAACAATTTGGAAACTGCTCTGGTACATGATAATATTATTATCAGTGCAGAAATGGGTAAAGGTTTTGATCACGGACACCTGATTTTTGGGGAAAAGTGGGCGGAGGAGGTAGAGGGGTGGAGGGGACTTCCCCCCCTCTAGTTTAATTTTCACAAACCAGGGGTTTTTTATATGAATTTTTAAAAGCTTTATTTTGGGGTTAGTTTTTACTGTAGGAGTTTTACAAAAAAAAAATTGTTAATACCTGCAAAACTACCTAGTTTTGCAGGTATTAGGGTCGAAATCGCCTTATCTTCGGCTCTATAACAGACACTCTAAGAGCTTAGCCACAAGACTGCCTAGGAAGGACTGCTAATATTTTAGGAAAGAACATAAATCAACTACCTATATGGAGAAGAGTAAAAATTTCGTTCATTTCATGCTAACTTATTATTATTTTTGCGTCCCACTGCGCTGTGTAACAGGCCAACAGCCTACCATTCATATTTTGTTATAAATTAAATACAAGTTTGTGACAATTACGACTAGACTAAAAGGTTCCAAATGCTCCCAAATATGTGTATACTTATAAAAGAACATTACAATCTGCAAAACTACCTAAACAATGACTTTTTGTAAAAACAAGTAAAAACTAGCCCCAAAATACGGTTTTTGAAAATGCATAACAAAAAACCCCAGGTTTGCGACAACTGAAACTTAAGGGGGAAGGTCCCCTTCTCTCCCCCTAGCCCCTCCGCCCCTTTCTCCCCCAAAATCAGGTGTCTGTGATCAAAGCCCAACCCCAGAACTGGGCATGTAAAATCTGAATCTCATACACATTATTGATTAAATTGGATAAGAAAATCGGAAATAAGAATTGAAGGCGATAGAAGTATTGCGATGTTCTGGTGGAAGTTTCCAAACCTGTAGTAACAATTTCGTTGTCAACTGCTGGTCCTGATAGTGTTACGGGTAGTCCCATAACAACAATTATTATTGATAACAGGCCAATCTTTTCCATCATCTGCAGGGGATTCCTCAAAATAAACATTTTAGCCGATGTTCTCCGAGGCTGTCGATATTGTATTTGTTCAATCAGATTTTTGAGCACATCTTCGATGATAGCCGTAGTTCCATATAATAAGCGATCTATTTTTATCCTCCATCCAATATAAACATGCCGCACACATTCCACGTCGAACAAATCTCAATCAGTGCCGTTGTAAACACTTTAGAACTCGGTAACACTGACTCATTTTGCTCTGAGCCTTACGATCTTTATTAGAAATTGTAATCACAATGCTTGCAGTATACAGGTACACACGCACTTTGAAAACACTGTTAAAAGTATTACAGCACGTTTAGTGGGCCATACTAGCGATGTTTGTAGTGGCCAGCTTGGCGTAGTGGAGTTGATAAGACTCGAGTTGTAATCGAATCATGAGAGCGTAGTTCTGTTCCAAGTAGCTCCAACACGCGACCGCGCGACTGTGTCAACGTTCACGGAATGCTGCTAGTTGAGTTGGGCATCAAGTTTACCCATAACCATACATACCGCACACCCACACCCATCACGAATGCTATACCACGCTACTCTAAAACCACTGTCTCCCTCTACTATAAAACCACAAAACGAGTGCGATAGAGATGGAAAAGAGACAGATATCAAATAAATTGAGGTAAGCAAAAAATATACTATAGTGTTTTTGTATATGTTTTTAATAAGTTCACTCAAAATAACTTTGTTCATACAAAGTTGATTATGAATTGTTATCGCGTTTTCCTAATCAGGTATGTATGTATTTATACCTAGTATGAATTCACAGCTGATTACAAGATTTACAATCGTTTGAAGTCATCTGCAGCTCTAGGTATTTTTGTTTGGTAACATGAAATGAACATGTCAACTTTTAATAATTATCCTAGTTGGAGTCCTTTTGTTCGCGTTTCATCGCGTGCTCTTAATCAGTCTAATCAATTAGCAGCTATTAGTGGGTGTAAAAGTAATGACTTAGGTATTATAGGTATAGGTATCAATAAAAAAATGTTCTGTGACCTAGCCCAACATCCATGTAGTTAGCAGTAATTGCTGTGTAGATTTCCTAGCCTAGGTAGCTGGATTCATTTAATTTCATTTGACTTTTAAGAAAACTTTAGGAAGGATACCTACTAGGTTTAGGGATTAAAATATTTGGCTATTATATTGTTATTGTTTGAAAGGGACATGGCATTCTTTCTTAAAGCCGGGTACCTACTCAATTAGCGTTATATTTGTAACTATAATTTATGTAATAATAGCTTAAGATTCTCTCTTATATTAGGTATATAACCATTGATGTCTCTGCTCGGTTACATTACAGTTCCAGCTCTCATATGAGTACCCAGCTTAAATAGGACCAAAATCATTGTTGGCAAACCAAATTGTGTAGTCCCTATTTCATTATTAGAAAACCTAGACATTAGATAAACTAATTCAGTTTTTATAGCAGATAATATCACCTGTATTGGGCACTCAGAATCGTCATAAAGACTTCAACAAATATCTTAAAATAATAAAGTAATCTTAAAGTAAAAAAATCTGCGGTATTTTGCTTTTAAATTGCAAGGTTTAAAGTAGAATGGAGGCTCTCATTACTCGGGAGCAGGGAGCACTTATCCAGTGGAGAGCGCATAGATGTATGTACATTTTCCTTTGAAACACAACTCACCAATTTACGGGCGGCGGGGGACGAGGTAAGAGAGCTGTGATTGGTCAGCCGCTGCGAAACTGTCTGGCGGCGGCCCGTCATCGTACATAGGTTGCGTATGCGAAGGTTTGTTGAATACAACAAACGTTTGGCGAGCCGCATTACCCGCAGGCGTAGTAAATTGGATATATAGTCTCTGCTCGGGAGTCAATACAATGTCTACACAGCTACGCGAATCAGAATTCCTTCTATTCAACTTATTCAGCTACCAAATGCTACAATGAAAACCACCCAGTTTAAAAGGAACAATGACGTCACGCTTTTAAAAGGTTGTATAGCGGTTGAAGGGCGAGGTTCGCTCGGCGAACAACTAAATGCGGACACATTCCACCCCATCGTATCAATTTGCATCTTACAAATTTTCATCGCTAAATAATTCATGTAATTCTAACGACCTTGCTGACCTGCTGTGTAACACTTGAACTAAAATTTTCGAGTAAGTTTTGCCGCTTATACACGACATGAAAAGACAAAAATTATTCTGACATTGATCCTGGATTGAGGGTTGGGCTGGGCGTTTAACCGCTGACGGACGTATATTACGTGGTTTTTTGCCTGGTGTCATCGGTCGCGATAACACGACACCCGTCCATCAGGGATTTAAATACCGGCCTCCTACTCGTCGGCTTTAAAACCTTGCAGTCGGACTCACATCGTGCAAGAAAAACGCAAAAAGACGTAGGTACCTTGTTCCTTCCTAATGCAAGATATTTAGGTACCTACGTCTTTATATGTTTTTAGTAGCAGCGTTTTGTAAATTTGTTTATTTGGGAACTAAGTCCACAGCACGATATACATTGGGGCCAATTCTCTAGGGCACACTCACTAAAATTACTTGACAACATTAGCTCCGACGCTCTTACGGGGTTGCCATAGATTCCATTTTCGAACCCACTTTTGAATTAGTTCATCAGTACATTAAAATAATTCAAAAGTAAGTTCGAAATTGGAATCTATGGCGACCGCATAAGAATTGTCAAGTACTTAATATTGTCAAGTAATTTTAGTGAGTGTAACCTAGAGAATCACTAAAATTAGTTGACAATATTAAGTCCGACAGCTCTTATGCGGTCGCCATAGATTCCATTTTCAAACTTACTTTTGAATTATTTTAATGTACTGATGAACTAATTCAAAAGTGAGTTCGAAAATGAAATCTATGGCAACCGCGTAAGAGCGTCGGAGCTAATATTGTGGGCTATTCTTGAGGTGTCAAAACCACTAAACTAGAGGAACTAAAGACACTAAACTGACAACCTCCAAATCCGACAGCTCTTGCGCGGAGGCCACAGATTCCATTTTCAAGCACACGATTTTAATTAGTTTAGTTAGTATAGTTCGTGTCGCCTTCGGAATCGCAGGCATTGTCAAGTAATTTTAGTACGTGTGCCCTAGAGAATTGGCCCCATTATATAACTTAAAAATGTTATTGAACGCGGAAGATGACGGACAGCCTGACTGATAGATATACGAACCGCGAAGGCGTTCCATTTGACATCCCATGTAATTTCGAAACCCTAAAAAGGGAGCTTCCTAACCTGTAATGTAACGTAACGATCCAACGCAATTTGACATTAGCGGCAAAAGTTCACGAAGACCTAGCTTATTTAGGTAAGTACTGTACTGACGTAAGTAACTAATGACTGTTATTTACTGGGCTTCATATCATACGTTCCGCGAAAAAAAAAAGAACAAGGCCGCCTATAAACATAGGGAGGTTTTAAGCGTAATTAATTTAGTAGCGCCCCCAGAGCATAATGTGAACGGACTGTCTGACTCTGGGATACCCTGTAGAGGGCGATGTCTACTTTAATGTAGTTTATGTTCACATTAACGATAGGAGGAAGCCTTACACGGTGAATAAAAAATTAAGAATTATGTCAGCAAAGGTAATGTTTGTGATTATAGGTAATTAAATTGGCTATCTTGATTTTTTATCTGTTTGCTTTATTTCGTAATAACTAATAACCGAGTCAGAATTTGACAGCAAAGATTTTGACTCGATTATTACGAAATAGGGGCTAGCCCATCGCCACAGCTATGGAGTAATGAAGGTTTCCTCACGATGTTTTCCATCACCGTTAGAACGTCTCCGTATAACGTACTACAATAAATGACTTAAAAAGAAACTTGTTAAACTTTTATATTTTGTGTGCATCTCATTGGTATATGGTCAGCCCTGGATTCGAACCTGCATCTCCTGTGTGAGAGGCAAGCATGAAACCAACTAGACCACGGAGTTTTTTTAATTTTATACAGGGTGACATTTAATTAGCTGACCATATTTTGGGGAATGATAGTACCCATCATTATGAACAACTTTCCCAAAGAAACATACAGTCGCAAATGAAAAAAAAAATTCATCCCCCAGTACATAGCCCCGATCAGCTGATTTCAAGTTACTAAGTTATTTTTGTTGCGTTGGTGCGATAAGGGTGCTCCGTGGTCTAGTGGGTTTCACCTTGCTTCTCACGCTGGAGATGCAGGTTCGAATCCCGGTGCTGACCATGTACCAATGAGATGATTAATCGGACACTCCGTGTTTCGGATGGCACGTTAAACTGTAGGTCCCGGCTACTATCACTACTTCGTAGTATGTAGTAGTCGTAAAACCCCTCCACCAACCCGCACTGAGCCAGAGTGGTGGAGTATGGCTCAATCTTACTCGGATCCGGGTAAAGGCCTGTGCCCCTCGGTGGGGACATTAATGGGGCTACATTTACATTTTTTGTGCGGATTACTGAAATCCACATAGACATAGACATTTCCCATACATTTGAGAAGTAAATAATCGGGCTCGTGGACCAAAATTATCGTATCACAGATAGCGCAATCAGAAATAAATACATTATGTAAACACGCTGATAAGACATGTCACAAAGTGGCGTTATCTATGAAGTTGTCTGCTTCTACTGATAGATAATGGTAACCGATAATGATAGAATTTACAATTGTTTGTTGTCAAAGTGGCTGATACAGTAGACAAAACACGAAGCAAATAATGTAGGTCTATCACCACAGAATGACTTACCCATTTAAACCATTTCAAAACACCCCCGACGACATAATATTAGGTCGGGGAGAAAGTCTTTTCGTATTTCGTATGAGTATACTTCTACATGCTTCTACTATTTACTTACTGTATCCTAGTGTGGGGCCAGAAGCAATTGATGTGCCTGTATGTAAATGTTTCTGTTTACTTGTCTTACTTAAAATATCTTTGGCTGTATGTTTTGTATCTGGCTGGCTGATATAAATAAATAATTTATAGCAGTTTAAAAACTATAACCTCCCTTTCGAGATCAAGAGGTCTTATCAAGGCGAATTAAATGAGCCCATGTCGATGAGTTTACAAGTGAAAATCCCAGGGTTCATCACCATGTGATGATAACGAGGGATTCTAATAATAATAGGCTTGTGGCCTGTTAAGTCAAAATATATACTTTTTATGAACTGTCAAAACGAAACTTTTGTTCCTGAGTTTTATGAAATAACAACAGAATGACGTCATGTAAAAATGCCATCAAATGCTGTCTTTTTTTGCACAAAATTGACTTTATAAAATATGTATATCTGCTGGGAATATACAATTCTGAGAATGTCAAGCCATTTTGTACATAATGCTTCAACTTAAGACTTGTTCCTAGATTTATTGGATTACCTTGGCCACAAGCCTATTCACCAAGTTAAAACTTAAAAAAAAACTACACAAAACTAAGTAGGTCCCTAACTAGGGGCACGGGTCTTTAGTCGGATATGGGCAAGATTGAGCCATACTCTACCACGCTGGCAGTGCAAAGAACATAATATCTAGTATAATACATATAAGAATAAATATCGATATCTCAGGCTCGAGACCCGAGCTAAATATCAATTTCTGTTACAATTTACTTACTTTACAGGTTTCGTTGCTATTTATACTGACCAGGGAGCACTTATCCAGTGGAGAGCGCATAGATACATTTTCCTTTGAAACACAACTCACCAATTTACGGGCGGCGGGGGACGAGGTAAGAGAGCTGTGATTGGTCAGCCGCTGCGAAACTGTCTGGCGGCCCGTCATCGTACATAGGTTGCGTATGCGAACGTTTGTTGAATACAACAAACACTTGGCGAGCCGCATTCCCCCGCAGGCGCAGTCAATTGGATATAATAGTATCTGGTACTGACCCAGTCCTCCGCACGGACGTGCTCATCATTACAGTAAAGTAGCTAATACTTGTATAGCAAAGCCCTTGACCTATTACCTAAGTAATTGCGTGCGTGCTTCTATTTTAAATGTCAACGTTTGGTCGTTTGATGGCCTGTCACACCGCAAGGACACAATCAAGGACGATTGCAGGGATTCAGGTTCAGGCTGGTGAGAATGAATACAAAGCGTCATGCCTTATCCCATACGGGGTGACAGAAGCATTCTGTCCACGTTTAGCCATTATCCAATACTCCATTTGCTCGACAGGGGGCTAGCCTTTCGCCTACCGAGGAAGAAAAAACAACTCGTATTGGATGTCATGTTTGTGACCATGTGGTTCCCACGACACAGGATCCTATACTCTATCCATGCTTAGAAGCAACTTGACAGCGAACCTAAAACTTCATAAAATTGACTTTTTAAACACTAGGGATGTTACCAAAACAATCGGAAAGAATCGAAATTGTTTATTCAGTTGAACTAACAGAACAGTTGTCATCGCCATCACTGCTATTAGCACTTAAAGATATTATTATTTAATTTTCATACATATCTAAGGTTTCCAAAGAATCAAGAATAAAATGTTAGACATCTTTCCGATTCACAAATGTTTAGTTGGGTGTATCGATTATTTTGATTAATCGATTTTTTGCAGCTATATCCCCTCACTAATAGGCTAAGATTGACATCTGTCAAGTCGCCTGTTATGAGATATACTATAGCATGGGGCTAAAAGCAAGTTTGTATGTGCCTGTATGTAAATGTTATCTTCATCTTAATGAAAAGTTTATTCTGAATAAGGAGATGAATTGACGTTGATTCAAGTTCACTGGATGCGCGCTTATCTCAAACTTCAAATTAGTTTAAGCGCTTATTAATTTACGCCGTCGACAGGGCACGATTTGTATAGACGTCTCACTCTGATGGAACGACTAGAAAGACACAGTGAGACAGTCTCTTTCTAGTCGTTCCATCAGAGTGAGACGTCTATACAAATCGTGCCCTGCCGACAGCGTAATGTAATAACCTCTTTATTACAGAGTACTGTAGGTCATACAATAATAACCGGCCAAGTGCGAGTCGGACTCGCGCACGAAGGGTTCCGTACCATTATCTATTAAAACGGCAAAAAACATGTTTGTTGTATGGGAGCCCCCTTTAATATTTATTATAATCTGTTTTTTGTTATAGCGGCAACAGAAATACATCATCACTGTGAAAATTTCAACTGTCTAGCTATCACGGTTCATGAGATACAGCCTGGTGACAGACGGACCGACGGACAGCGATTAAGTCTCAGTAATAAGGTCCCGTTTGGCACCCTTCGGGTCCGGAACCCTAAAAAGCATAAGAATCACGTTATAAAGTTAAAATGAAATGAATGAATGCTTACATTAATAAATCTCGGTATTTTGCCTAGCAGGATAAAACCAAACTCAACTTAATCCATTTCAATTGTTATTGTTACAGCAACTTGTTCTACTGATGACTATCCTTCCTTTCAGGGGTGAACGTCGTCGTCGGCTTGATAAAGCAGACTTTCTGTTTGCACTCTTTGACGGGGTAACGATGCAAGGGCCGTGGGGTCGGGGTGGTCACAATTACGTCAATCAGCCGACATTTGGTGACGCTCGCGACAATTTCGTTTCATTGCCCGGTAAACATTTCTACCCCGGGTTTGGTTACCTACGTAGGACCGCCTACGTGATGCGTGGACGTTCGGTCGGGTCTCGGACGGCTGTGCTAGCTGACTACGTCATTACGTAAATTGAATAACTGCCGGGTAATGGCAGACAGGTACTTCTGGCAAATAGGTCTTCCACTACGTGGTTTCAAAGTGTCGAGTAAACCTGACAATAAGTAGTTAGAGTTAGGGAACATTGCGAGCAGTTAATAGTAATACAAAGCCCTCAGCTTAGCATGCCCTGAGTGGGTAAAGTCGTCCGTAACTATGCTTAATAATACTTAATGCACAAAAAGTATTTGACCCACCCCAACAAACATTTAGGCGACGATTAGAGCTTGTTTTGTTACTTAGTGGGCTACAAAGGCATTACAGTAGCAGCACTTATGACTATTGGCGATAAAGTCGCGTAAGCAAGTATCGTATATCACTTCTACTTATAATACAGAGTTACAAGGGCGACAATTAGGCGAGCTTAAAGGTTATGGACGTATTATGGCAAATCTTAACACTGTTGTACATGCACAGCATTTTGTGTTATAGCTTTAAGTGAATCTTAGAACTCTAAGATCTAAATAAGAATAAGAATTAGCTACTACCTCCAAAAGTGCTATGCAGGTGATATTAAACTCTTTACAAGAACCTAAAGTTGCACAATAGCGTTAATAAGCGCTACCAGCTTTACAATGGTGTTTATTTAATCTTATATAGCACCAAATGCTTGAAGTTATACAAAACTCTCTTGCATTACCTTAAGTCAAATAGGAGTATAATTTTTCGCTATAACAGATCCTCTAGCGTCTATTGTTACTTCTTTGTAACTAAAGGTAAAGTAATAGCGCTTAAGGTCACAACTGTATTTCTTATATTGACTACTGTTTTTGACATAATGGCGTCACCACCAAAAAAAACAAAAATTGTTGTAAATACTTGGAAAAATCAATCTAGGACTGGTGGAAATAGACAGAAAATGATCAGAGAATATTATCGCATTTTGAACTCCTCTATTCCTATTAAAAGCAGTGAAGCGCGAGTTTCCTGTGAGCCTGATGGTTCCGTACATGCTTTTCAAAATGATGGTTGTGCTATTACTACAGGTGATAATGAAGAAAAATGAAACTATATTTTTGTAGCATTTCAAACTGATTTTAATGCCATCAGAACGACTGCTACCACTCCAGGAACACTGGCATAGAAAATCACGTGTGATCTATTAGGGTATAGGCACAGTTGATGCCCTTTCCACCAGAGCACACTATAGAATAAGTTTCTTTTAACTGCTCTCTAGCCGTTTTTTCAGCGAGTTCCTTTTCCATTTTTTCTAATTCTTCGATATTGGCAATTGGTGTGACATTAATTGCTTTATTTTCAGCACGGAATTTTGATGACCCCACAGAAACAACTTTAGTTGCATTGTGGTCGTTGAGTTGCAATTGAATGTTATCAATTTGGACAGAAATACTTGCCATCTTGAGCATATTTTTTTTTTGATTATCTGATATTGTGTTTATCATTTTATTTTGTTGCTCGAGTGCGACACTAATAGCATTCAATGTATTATTTATTGTGCTACTTTCTTGAGTAGCACCAGAAATGCCTGGTTGGCTTTCATTCATCAGACAGAAGGTTCCCAATATTTCATTATCTTGAGACGTCACAATTATTTGTGAAGATTCGGTTAAAGTTGACTCATGAGCTATAACTGATGATGATGCATTGTGAGTTTCTGGAAATACGGAGGGCGGCAGTTGGTCAGCATCAGCATACTGAAAACAAAAAAAATAGTATAAATCACAGCAAATAAAAACAAGACTGAAAAGTTACCAATCTTGATTTGTATTCTACTATCTGTATACTACTTCTTTGTATTCTACTCGTCCAAAACAGTTAACAGGTAAAAAATAACATAATACATGGTTTAAAGTTTTGAGCACTACGGATCCCTAAATTCGTTTGCTCGCCATGTTGAGATAATGAAATATTAGATGATGGTTATAAAAACAAATATTTACAAGGTTTTCATGAAGTATTTTGCTTTAGTACTTATTTATATTACTAGTACAGTATTATAAGATCAAAAAGGCAATTTTTTAGTACTCTTTTACAAGAAAAATGTGTCACTCCATATTAGACAAAACATTTGTTTTCAGTAAATAGACAACATACATCGGGCGCTCGAATTATTTACCAATAAATATGTAACTAATTCACAGTGTACTTACCTTCGCAGCAAAAATACGCTTCCTTTCGCACCATAAAACATACTAATGGTTCACTTTTTTTGTTTAATATAAACATCTTGAGGTTACCGACAATATATTATAGCCATTTAAAATAATATTATTTTGTTAGATCGCAAAATTAGAAAATATATTTTCCGGGTAATATCAAAAATTCTTGCGGGAGAGACCTTTTATCGCCTTTGTGGATCTTGAATAGCGTTCAGAACGTTACAAATCACCTATTTACCTCCCTTTTAGCACTTGAAAATGTAATTAACACCTTTGTATCTCTACTGTATCGCTTAAGGAGTCAGTTGACGCCTACCTGTAGCCCGCTTAGCACCCATAGAGGTAATATAAAACCATTTTTGCTATTTTACCGCTAACAGAGTTAATTTTCGCTTATTTACCCCTCTTGTATCGCTAAGAGATCCTGTTACCGCTATCATAACTCTCTTATAGCATGATTGTACCTCTTAGCCAATTACCATAACTCTTGTATACCGTCATTATACAACCTTAAGTAATATAAAAATTGTGCCTAATTCGGGGGTAAAGTAGGGTTAGAGCGCGCTCTAACACCAATTTGTAACACCCATAAACCACTTTAGAATCTAGTTAGCGCTTTTATAGACTTATTATAACTCTTACTTTAGCGCCTAAATGTTACTTGGGTGGTGCTAAGAGTTACTGGTACAACAGAGATGGTCACTGGCATCTTTTCTCCAGAAGTATCAGTTCATAATCTGTCATTCCCCAGGTCCTACACTGACAGCCTCTGCACAAAACCCCAGACCAAATCGCACAAAAATGTTTTGACACCATTCAATATAACCTAAAATCCAGTGTCGAAACAGACCAAAGAATCCCGAAAGCGCATAATCACGATTAGGTAACTAAAGTAGCACCATGTCTATCCAACCGCACGCTAGCCGACACAATGATACCTAGATGCAAATGCTAATGTCCTATTTGAAGAAATTTGGTAAAATAAATAGAACTTTCCCGTAAACATGGATTGTAGGCATTTGCAAATGGAAAACAACACTGTGATTTCCGCCGAAACTTTACCAATTTCATGAGTTATAAGTATAAGACTATTGAACTAATTAATGTGTACCATGTGATGTTGTATTAAAGTTGGGTCCACCTGCCTGTATATAAATATTTATGTTTATAAAAAAGGTAAACACCTCCATCCATTTCCACATTCTTCGCTAAGGTTTTGTTACATTGATCCTTTATCATTATGTCATCTTGTCGGCTTTTATGAATATTAATAGTGACTTTTTGGTATCCTGTCTCACAAAATTCCTAAATTAATGACAAGAGAATTTGAGACAACATCGTATGTGTTACAGGCCGCCTTTCGGCAATACTTTAACCCGGAGCTAAAAAGGTAATGCAATAATTTATGCCGTACTTAATTTAAAGATAAGAATAGGCTTGTAGCCAAAGTAATCCAATAAATCTAGGAACAAGTCTTAAGTTGAAGCATTTTGTACAAAATGGCTTGACATTCTCAGAATTGTATATTTCCAGCAGATACATTTTATAAAGTCAATTTTGTGCAAAAAAGACGGCATTTGATGGCACTTTTACATGACGTCATTCTATTGATATTTCATAGAACTCAGGAACAAATTTCCGTTTTGACAGTTCATAAAAAGTATCTATTTTGACTTGACAGGCCACAAGCCTATTACATAGGTACGTTACATCAGGGAACAGTATTTTTGAAGGTAGGTAGGTTTGTACCTAGACATTCCGCGGCTTCAAATTTTAGTCTATTTATCCTTACTTGTCCAATTTTTTAAACTTACAAACCAGAAAAAAACCGGCCAAGTGCGAGTCGGACTCGCGTACAATTATCTATAAAAAAGCGCAAAAAAAATAATCGTATGGGGCCCCCCCTAAAAATTAATTTAATTTTAATTTAATTATTTATTTTTTCAGTAAAACTCAATATATTGTGAACATTTTAAGCGTCTACCTGCTACATTATCAATATCGAGCAAAAATGTGCAAAAAAATCACGTTTGTTGTATGGGAGCCCCCCTTAATATAAAATTTCTTTTGATTTTTAGTATTTGTTGTTATAGCGGCAAAAGAAATACATCATCTGTAAAAATTTCAACTGTCTAGCTACCACGGTTCATGAGATACAGCCTGGTGACAGACAGACGGACGGACGGACGGACGGACGGACGGACGGACAGACGGACAGACAGTGAAGTCTCAGTCTATTACTCAGTCTATTGGCACCCTTCGGGTACGGAACCCTAAAAACTAACATTATGTAACTGTTCCAATTGCAATGCAAAGGGAATTAATTAAGCATGTCAATGAACTGCCGAGTTCTGGTAGAATTGAATGTTGAATGAATGAAACTAATTTAGAATTTTAAATATTATCATGAATGTTTTTGATAACTTGTAACTTTTGAACACGTTATGGATAAGATTTATACCATAAATTACTGTGCTTGACGTTTTCAGATGCATTCAAGAAAGATTAGAACCTATTATACCGCGTATGAGTGGTGACAGACAGACGGACGGACGGACGGACGGACGGACGGACAGACAGTGAAGTCTCAGTCTATTACTCAGTCTATTGGCACCCTTCGGGTACGGAACCCTAACAACTAACATTATGTAACTGTTCCAATTGCAATGCAAAGGGAATTAATTAAGCATGTCAATGAACTGCCGAGTTCTGGTAGAATTGAATGTTGAATGAATGAAACTAATTTAGAATTTTAAATAATGATAATGATAATAATTATCATGAATGTTTTTGATAACTTGTAACTTTTGAACACGTTATGGATAAGATTTATACCATAAATTACTGTGCTTGACGTTTTCAGATGCATTCAAGAAAGATTAGAACCTATTATACCGCGTATGAGTATGCTGAGGCATAAAGTTTCATCAGCGAGGGGTTTGCCCCTAGTATGGCTTACACTTTGTCAATATAACTCGTCCTTCGACCCCTAGGACAGTCTCTAATACAAATGAATAAGACCGCAAGCGATTTCTATGACATCAACCGCTACACCTCTACATTACACGTAACATTTTGATAGAAATTAACAATTAAATTAGAGTACCATTTTGTCACGCTATGAGTGGATGGCACTCCTTGGTGCTTTTAGTAGGAGAATTAGACACGAGTCGGTATGCGAAGTTATGTTACATATACCCTGTCTGACGGTCTGTTCAGTTTTAACCGACTTCCCAAAGGAGGAGGTTTACAATTCGTCCGGATGTTTTTTTTTTATGTATCTGCCCCGATTGCGCCTAGACGGACGGATGGACCGATTTCAAAAATTATTTTTTTGTTTTAAAGGGTTTACTTTCCCGTTGGTCCCATTGACACCAGGTCAGGGTCTGATGATGGGATCCTGGAGAAATCGAGGGAACTCTTGAAATATTATAGGCAGACCTATAGTGATTTTTGTGTTTTTCATAATAACTCGTGCAAATGCACATGGTAAGCATAATATTGTGATGCGGAACTGATGATGAAGACCACACATGGCCACCGAACTGCTCAACTAGGTACAAATACAATGCGTGGCTGACGGGCAGGCAACGGTCTAAACCGGTGCACCTAGAGCCATGAAACTTTGTACAGAGGTTCCTTAGTAACGTCGGGTAGTACTGAGATGGGATTTGACAAAATTACGTCCCCAAGGGGGGGGGGGGGAAATAAGGGATTACAGTTTGTATTAAACTCAATCTTATCAAATAGGGTTGGTGGAAGTCGGTTTTTTCTAAAGTTTACTTTTTGTTTCAATTATATTCTATATGCTTAGTACTTTGCATCCAACATTTTCTACAGTTAGTTCAGTATTCTACGAGTAGAGTAGGTGCCCACGCGTTTGATACTAGAGATAGAGGTAATGAGTACCTTCCGGTACGCCATCCTTTGTCCGTATTCGGACAAGGTACACTGTACTATTCAGTATATAGAGGACTTAAAATACACTAACTGATACGTTTTTAAACATGAAAAAGTTATACTCTTACCAGTGACCCGCTGGGACAAGAATCTTTATCGCTTTGATATTTCGCTTCCGCTCAAAACATTTTATCATCTTTTTACATCCGATGTTTGTTTTAGCTTTTCGATTGTTTTGTTAACAGTTTGCACAACTTTTGGACGAGACTTTGCTTGTAGATAACGTATTTTGCACTTTGCCGTACCAATATCCAAAATAAAACATCATAGCCCGCAGATTAATACACTGTATTATACAGTCAATTATCTCCTAGTCTTGTTGATTGTATAACAAATAGATAAGTGAAATAACAAAACCTCTGTTGTAACATTATATAATCAGTTAATAAAATATTAGTTTAACATTAATTAACGTTAATTATAAATTAAATTACATCTTTTCTTAAATTCTACTGGGTTAAATCACAATTAAAATAGATAAATCTGTATTGAACAGACGAACAATAAAAAAATACAGGAGATCACAACTTTCTAATATCTAGAAAGGTGAGTCAAGTATTCAATAAATGTTAAAATAAGACATAAAATAATTCAAACAAAGCACAGGTGAGGTGTGTGAATAAGTTAATAAGCGTGGAACTTGTACCTAATTAATAGGGCTTCATTAAGAAATACATTTTCTGTATCAAATGAACTAACGATACGCCCGTGACTTTAAGAATTACTGTGAGTATTTAGGTATCAGGTTAATCAGATCTGAAGTCCAGCTCACTTCATTTGTTTGGTGGTCTCACTTTGTGCCGACATCGCGTGACGTAACAGCTGTGGACGTGCGAATGACCGAGGTGGTCGCATTTGCTGTCTTGGCTGCGGTGCCTACCTTCCTGAACGTCGTGGTAGTGGTGGTCTCACAGACGCCACCGTTTCCTAGCTGCTTGACATCAGTTCCAGTTCGCACCTCTTCTGTCGCTGCTTGTGTCTTTTCGTGAGCTTGTGCACTCTTTACGCTTCTCTGGATGTTTTGCTCAAACCCTTCCCTACGTATGACCTCACTATTTCTTTCCTCAGTCGATGAAGCCCCCCTCTCTCCACTTACAGCTTTTCTGATGACTCCGTTCTCAGTTGGGACAACGGATCCATTCTGGTAGTGCTCCAAAAACCCGGAGCCGCCGTTAGTTTCGATGGTGTAAGATCCGCGGCGGATAGGCTTTTCTGGGACCCATACGAGCTCTTGAGTCAGCGTTTCTCGGACAGGGTCAGGAGTCGCGGCCGAACTGCGAATGTCATTTTCGGTCCTCGTCTGAGTCACACGTGTTATCTGACGACTGTCCTCTGATGATGTATTTATCGTCCTTTGTGCGTTGGACTCGTTGGATTCTTTAGTAGTGACGCCACCGTTAACTTTTGTTTTCGAAATATCGTTAAAGTTCTGGCTTGTTATCTTTCTTGTGACTTCATTTCCTAACGTTGTCGATTGCAATGGTGCAATGGGTTTCAACTGTCCAAGGAGAGGAGAGTGTTTGATGCCAAATGTAATTTGTGGAGTGTTTCTTGGCACCTGAAAATAATAACTGATATTATAACTCCATTTGACACGTATCTGGGTATTTGCCCTTTCCTCTCGGTAGGGACATTAAGGGCTACAATTATAGTCTAAAGAGTTCCGTGGTCTAGTGGGTTTCACGCTTGCTATTTGCACAGGAGACTGGCAAAATGAAGTAATTAATAACAGGCTAGATGAGGCCTCTGTCACCCCGTATGGGAAAAGGCGAAACGCGTTGTTATGTTAGGTTACGTTACGACGGTCTTTTAGAATATAAACAGGAAGGTAGTTTAGTAAGAATGCCTCATCATAATCATATTATAATCATACACTACCTTCTCCGGTGAGTATGTCCCTGGAGCCGGGACACGGGCACGATCGTCTATCGGCACCTTGTGTCTGCCAGATATTGTGTACACTGGTGTATCTAGTACTGATGGAATGCGATAAGTGTTGGGTGCTGAAATAAGCCAAATTAAAATTAGAAAATTATTGAATAGCAATTAAAGGAACTTTATGCAAGGAAGATTATGAAAAGTGAGACAAAACAGATACTGCAGAACGAATATGATTTGGTTTGATGATTATTACCTGGAGTATCAGCGTATTTCATCGTCTGTATTTTGATACCGAACGTGTATTCGGGCGAGTATGTGAGGATGAACTTGGATCCTTTCTCGGGGCTGTAGGTGCCTGGCGCCGGAACCTTTAGTCTCTCATCGATAGGCTCCTTGTGGCGGCCTGATATCGTATATAGGGGAGTCTTTACTGGCGTTGGAATGGTGTAGGAATTTGGTGCTGTGGACAAACATATTTTTGATAATAATTCCTAAATGTACTTTAAAGGTTTACATCACGAAGTTTATCTCATCGTACTTACAAGGAGTATCCAGAACTTTGAGAACATCAGTCTTTATCCGGAACGTATACTGCGGGGAAGCCTTCGATATGACTTTATCAGCTTTATCTGGATTGTACGCGTTGGGACTGGGTGTTAGGAAGATTTTGACGTTCTCAATTTTTGGACGGAAGCTGTACGCTGGAGAATGTTCGTGGAGCAAGTTGTCTGCTTTGCCTGGATTGTATGCGTTCGGTGCAGGATTGGTTGATGGTTTTTCAACTGGGCCTTTCGTGCCGAAAGTATATTTAGGAACTCCATCTAGCATGTAATGATATTTTCCAGGATCATAGGCATTAGGAGCAGGTGTTTCAGACGGTTTGTCGGCTGGTCCTCTACCAGCTATCGTGTATTTGGGGATCCCGTCAATATAATGAGGTTCGTAAGCGTTTGCCCCGGGTGTATTAAATATTTTTTCATCTGGACTCCTACCAGAAATAGTATACTGATGTGTATAGCTAGGTAAAATAGGATCATAAGCGTTTGGTCCAGGTGTATTAAATATTTTTCTATCTGGAGACCTACCAGACATAGTATACTGTTGTGTACAGCTAGGCAAAACGGGATCATAAGCGTTTGGCCCAGGTGTATTAAATATTTTTCTATCTGGAGTCCTACCAGACATAGTATACTGTTGTGTACAGCTAGGTAAAAGAGGATCATAAGCGTTTGGTCCAGGTGTATTAAATATTTTTCTATCTGGAGACCTACCAGACATAGTGTACTGTTGTGTACAGCTAGGTAAAAGAGGATCATAAGCGTTTGGTCCAGGTGTATTAAATATTTCTCTATCTGGAGACCTACCAGACATAGTATACTGTTGTGTACAGCTAGGTAAAACGGGATCATAAGCGTTTGGCCCAGGTGTATTAAATATTTTTCTATCTGGAGTCCTACCAGACATAGTATACTGATGTGTACAGCTAGGTAAAAGAGGATCATAAGCGTTTGGTCCAGGTGTATCCGATATTTTACCATCTGGTCCTTTACCCAACATCGTGTATTGTGGTGTGTTGGATGGCAAATGAGGATCATAAGCGTTTGGTCCTGGCGTATCAGATATTTTCCCATCTGGTCCTTTACCCAACATTGTGTATTGTGGGGTGTTGGAATACAAATGAGGATTATAAGCGTTTGGTCCAGGTGTATCCAATATTTTACCATCTGGTCCTTTACCCAACATTGTGTATTGTGGTGAGTTGGATGTCAAACGAGGATCATAAGCGTTTGGTCCTGGCGTATCAGATATTTTCCCATCTGGGCCTTTACCAGATATTGTAATGTGTGGCGAATTACTGGGTAAATGGGGATTGTAAGCATTTGGCCCAGGCATGTCAGATATTTTCCCATCTGGCCCCTTACCCAACATAGTGTAGTGCGGTGTATTAGTTGGTAAATGGGGATTGTAGGCGTTCGGTCCAGGAGTAACTGATATCTTCTCATCTAGTCCCTTACCCAACATAGTGTATTGTGGCGCATTGCTAGGCAAATGAGGATCGTAACAGTTAGGTCCTGGAGTATCAGATGGTTTTCCATCATGCCCTTTACCAGCCATGGTAAATTTCGGAGTATCGTCGACCAAATGTGGCTTATACAAATTTGGTGCAGGCACGTCAGATGGTTTACTACTGGGCCCCTTTCCAGAAATGGTATATTTTGGAGTACTGCCTAATAATTGAGGATTATAAGCGTTTGGTCCTGGCGTATTATCTATCTTAGCTACATGATCTTTTCCTTGGAAAGTGTATGAAGGTGACGAATCATGCAGTAGCTTATCAGCTTTGTCTGGGTTGTAAGCGTTTGGTCCTGGTGTCACTTGAGGTTTGTTGTCGTGACCTTTACCCCCCATCGTATATTTTGGAGCACCGTCTAACATGTGCATAGACTTTTCAGGAGCATAAATGTTAGGTCCCGGCGTGTCACTAGAAATAGTAATTTGATCCTTTGTTCTAAAAGAATATGCAGGTGATGTGTCATGAAGCACTTTGTCAGCCTTTTCTGGATTGTATGAGTTAGGTGCTGGTGTTTCTGATGTTATGGGAGTACACCCTTTTCCTAGCATGGTGTACTTTGGGCCTCCATTCAACATGTGCATTGATTTCTCTGGAGCGTAGATATTTGGGCCTGGAGTCTGATCAATCTTCGTAATAATCTCCTTCGAACGCATAGTATATGATGGAGAGCTTTCGTGCAATACATTATCTGCTTTCTGAGGATTGTACGTATTAGGAGCAGGAGTAGAATCGTGCTTTTCACTAACTCCTTTTCCAGCTAATGTATATTTTGGTCCAGATTTTAGGGAATGCAGCGCTTTTTCGGGAGAATAGATATTAGGGGCTGGAGTGTCATTTGTTTTGAGCAATTCCGTTTTTGTCCTAAATGAGAATGCTGGAGACTTTTCTCTGAGCATTCTGTCGGCTTTCTCCGGATTGTAGGCGTTTGGGGCAGGCACTTGTTCCATTCTGAAAGTTTTCCGGTTTCTCGACGAAATCGTGTACATGGGAGATCTGTCTCGTATCTTCGCGTCAGCCTGAAAATATAAAATGAAAATGAAATCAGATCAATACTTTCTAACCTTTTTACTCTTTACTCAAAAAGACTTAGATTACGTACGTGGTAATGCCTTCTAACTACAATCTCAACTTCAGTTTTAATCTTTACGGACAGTTCTATCTCACAAACCGCTTTATCAATAAATTAATTACATCATACTAATTTCTTTAATTATAAATAGAATATAATGATAATTTACCTTGTATGATTGCGCTTGATAGCAGCATGCACATTCAAAACATAACAATTAAATGCAAGCTAATACGCATATACAGACATTAAAAACCATAACAAAACATCAAAATTTAATAAACATTTTTTTATACCTATATAAAATAAGCACTGATAGAATATCGTTAAAAAGCGTAAGAGGTTAAAAAGCGTAAGAGGTTATAAAGCATGTTACAGACGTCAGGATGCTTATGTGACGGTGATGCCTTCGGGGGCCGGGTAGAACTGCGCCTGGCCAGCGAACTGGGAGTGACGTATGCCGAAAGTGTGCGCAGGCGCCCATGGGAGGTTCACGCAGACCTGCCGTGTGCACCCCACCCACGAGTTAGTACATGCAATGAGGTGTTAGTTGTCATGTTAAGATTAATATTGTAAAATGACGTGGAAACGATAGTTATTCTCTTGTCGGTGGACATTTAGATTACATCCCAGGCATTTTTCACAGACGAGGGCAAAAGGCTATTTACAATCCGTCAACCCAACATGGAAGTATGAAAACTGTGCGCTTATTAGGTTGACGAAATACATTAAATGTAGCCATAAACTAGTATTGTTATCACACCACGACACCAAAAGTAACGGTAGAAAATAAATGTCTGACATTATCCAATCTCAAGCTGTCGTGAAGAGCAATAAGACTTATTCTATCACAAGCCTCGGACATTATCACCCAGCACCAGAGTAAATATTTGTGCTCATTCATCACCTTTTCGGGACAATAGACTCCAGGCGCAGGGACAGCGGCTGATGGGGGCTTCAGATACCTCCTAGGAGCCATCGTGAAGGCTGGAGGCCTCTTGCCAAGTGGGCGGTCCATCGTATACGTTCCTGGAAACAACAGCATAAACGGTAGTGCCAAGTGTTTTGCCATTCTACTGAAACGGAGAAATTAATACTGATATCTTTATCTGTGTTGCAATTGCGAGACTCTATTCTGAGCGGATAATTACTAATTGGGATCATATGTACAGTGGTAACTTCCTGCTATCGTGTTTATCTTCGATGTATATATTACGGGTAAAGCTAGGAGACCGGGTAAACCTAGGTGTTCCCGGATAAACCTAGCATTACCCAGGCCTCTTGGGTAAAGTCCGAAATTTCAATCAACTTCAATTTGTTTTCGGGCTTTACCCGGATAAACCCAGGTTAAGTTTACACTGGCTGGGTAATGTCAGAATTATTTGTAAAATGAAAAACCATTTATTCAATAAAAATCATAAATCTTAGTTTGGTAAAATCAAGAACAAATAATATCTTTCCAAAGTCTCGATATAAAGATGTACAGTCTAACTGTCTTATTCATAAAAACTTATGAGAGGTTTATTGGCTTGTTAAAGGGTTGATTATGAAAAATATTATTCACTAGCTGACCCGGCAGACTTCGTACTGCCTCAATTTAATATGAACTTTATTGAATAGCAATAAAGTTCAAATTGACTCTAGAAAACGTTTGTATGGGAAATAGAAAAGGGCTGTTTTTAGGGTTTTCCCGGAAACTATTCGATTTTTTCTCGCCTTTTAAACCTTCCCTAGACCTCCACGAACATTTCAAGACTAAGATAAGATAAATCCGTTCAGCCGTTCTCGAGTTTTAGTGAGACTAACGAACAGCAATTCATTTTTATATATATAGATAAACGATCAATAGCACTAAAACGTTCTATAAACCTTCAATAAAAACTTCATAAGTTATAGAAGGCCGGACCCTACTATAAACCTCTAATAGAGAGTAAAATGGCCGACTTTATGAACAGCTGATTGTCATGTCAAGTTCTCAGATCAATGTAACTCTTTACTTTCTTACTCCCTGGTTGGGTTGGTTGAACTTGACGTTTATGACCACACTCAAGGAGTAAAAAAGTAAAGAGTTTCATTGATCTGAGACCACACTTGTTGTTTGTTTAGACAGCTATTGTCAGATATTTTATTTTTTAGAGCGTAATTGAGTATGGTTTCGTCAGAACGACAACTTAATAACGCCAAAGTGTCTTATAAAGTCATGTTAGCTATTAGAGGTTTATTGAGCATTTATGAATAATGTATTTTATGATACGTTTATTGGAGCTTTAGAGCATTTTAACTATTGAACGTTTTAAACCTATTATAAGGGATTTTTATGAATAAGACTGTAACAGTCTTATTCATAAAAACTTATGAGAGGTTTATTGGCTTGTTATAGGGTTGATTATGAAAAACATTATTCATAAACGATCAATAGCACTAAAACGTTCTATAAACCTTCAATAAAAACTTCACAAGTTATAGAAGGCCGGACCCTACTATAAACCTCTAATAGAGAGTAAAATGGCCGACTTTAGGAACAGCTGATTGTCATGTCAAGTTCTCAGATCAATGTACAAGCCGGTCAGAATATCTGTGCACCTCGCTGGAATGCGGCGCCTCTCCCGCTTCCCCTGTCACCTCTCCGCGCACTCCCCGGTGCGACAGTACGGGTAGCATCTTCGTTGCCGATACACGTCCCGATAATTTTGATATTTTCGCTTTGTTGGTGTTTTGTTTTTTATTTATTATTTATTGTTAAGTTTAGACTGTTTACTGTTAAGTTTGGACTGGTTCGGTTGTTATTAAAATTGTTGTAGCTGTTAAACTGAAGTCATGGGAAAAAGTGCTGCTCTTAAAGCTGACATGCAAAATTGGCTACATGAACACAATATTCCATTTAATGACAAAATGACAAAGAGGGAATTGTATCCCATTATACTGAGAACAAAGCCGCCGAAAAAATATGTCGTCGACGATTTGATGCGAGAGCATGGCCATGAAGTTGTGCGTCTGCCACCTTATCATTGTGACCTAAACCCTATCGAATATATATGGAACTTGGTAAAGCAAAGGGTGGCAGATAAAAACATTGACCAATCGGAAAAGAAAATAGAACAACTTATAAAAGATGCGATTAAGTCAATTACGCCAGCTGACTGGAAAAAAGAAGTGAATCACGTGGAGAGACTACAGCGAGAATACTGGGAAAAGGATCATCTAGCAGAAGACAACATCACACATTTTTGAAGTAAAACTTCTTGGGGCACGGGGGTAAAATTTATTTAACCTCTCAACTGTGGGTTATTCATATATTTGCTTTTCAATTGCTACTAGCCGGGTGCTATCACGAGTGGCTAAGAAATGTAACGGAAATTGGAATCGGTGACGTCAGGGTCGGCTGAAGACTTTTAAAACCGCAACTATTTTCAATACGGTTTTTAACTAATCAGATAAGATAATAATACATTCGTACAATAAAGAATGTTAATTAGTGAGAGAAAAACCTGATGAAACGTTAACAAATAAAAAAAAAATATACGCGTGTAGCACCGTACACGTGTTAGAAGTAAAACTTCTGTAGCTAGATCATTAAGTGGTACCTATACTATACACCTATACCTACCTAATACTAAAAGAGATTTAAATTTCCAATTTTGAGATCCAATCTCTGCTTCAAGTTACTTTTAAGTTTCAGACGACGTCCGATTATTTGAAATTATTTTATACTTGTACTTACTTTTAATACGTCATGTCATTTATTTCCCACCATTCCTTATCTACAATTTGTCGCGCTCGTGATGATATACTTAACTCATTCAATAGTGTCACTACTATTTGCATCTCGCTCAGATTATATACCATCTGACGTCACGTCTTTAAGCCGTCTCGCTCAAATGTATGCATTGCTTTGCTTGTTTTAGAAATCCATATCGACCCGTGTGACATTGATGAAACTCTTTTCTTACAAACTGTATGGATCGCATCGCACAGCTGTCAAACATAAGTTCCGGTTCCAACAAAGAGGTTTTTTGTTTGTCCCAGCCAGCGGCGGCGGCGGCGGCGCCATCTTGGCCATACCGGAAATCAAGAACTCGTGGAAGAATGCTTAATATAATTTTTATTTGTTAACGTTTCATCAGGTTTTTCTCTCACTAATTAACATTCTTTATTGTACGAATGTATTATTATCTTATCTGATTAGTTAAAAACCGTATTGAAAATAGTTGCGGTTTTAAAAGTCTTCAGCCGACCCTGACGTCACCGATTCCAATTTCCGTTACATTTCTTAGCCACTCGTGATTGCACCCGGCTAGTATCAATTGAAAAGCAAATATATGAATAACCCACAGTTGAGAGGTTAAATAAATTTTACCCCCGTGCCCCAAGAAGTTTTACTTCAATTATTTTAAGCATTCTTCCACGAGTTCTTGATTTCCGGTATGGCCAAGATGGCGCCGCCGCCGCCTAGCATGACTCAAACTACTTCGTTCAACCTCTTTGTTGGAACCGGAACTTATGTTTGACAGCTGTGCGATGCGATCCATACAGTTTGTAAGAAAAGAGTTTCATCAATGTCACACGGGTCGATATGGATTTCTAAAACAAGCAAAGCAATGCATACATTTGAGCGAGACGGCTTAAAGACGTGACGTCAGATGGTATATAATCTGAGCGAGATGCAAATAGTAGTGACACTATTGAATGAGTTAAGTATATCACCACGAGCGCGACAAATTGTAGATAAGGAATGGTGGGAAATAAATGACATGACGTATTAAAAGTAAGTACAAGTATAAAATAATTTCAAATAATCGGACGTCTGAAACTTAAAGGTAACTTGAAGCAGAGATTGGATCTCAAAATTGGAAATTTAAATCTCTTTTAGTATAGGTAGGTATAGGTGTATAGTATAGGTACCACTTAATGATCTAGCTACAGAAGTTTTACTTCTAACACGTGTACGGTGCTACACGCGTTTTTTTTTTTAATACCACTAGGGGAAGACAGTTCGGAGAGTTCAGAAAGTGAGAGTGAGGAAGATACAATGTCAGGCATTGAGTCAATAATTTATAGTGACTGAGTTTAATAATAAATGTTTTTGTAATCAAAATTATTGTTTTTTAATAACAAACCCTTCATCAATGATAAATTGATTTGAATAGGTTAGTACTTTTTTTTTACCTCCACATTTCTCGAAATAACTTTTTTTCACACCGTACCCAGACCGCCGATATGACGTCACGAGGTCAGGTGCACAGATATTGTGACCGGGTAGTAACTCTTTACTTTTTTACTCCATGGTTAGGTTAGTTAAACATGACGTTTATGACCACACTCAAGGAGTAAAAAAGTAAAGAGTTTCATTTATCTGAGACCACACTTGTTGTTTGTTTTGACAGCAATTGTCAGATATTTTATTTTTTAGAGCGTAATAGACTATGGTTTCTTCAGAACGACAACATAATAACGCCAAAGTATCTTATAGTCATGTTAGCTATTAGAGGTTTATTGAGCATTTATGAATAATGATTTTTATGATACGTTTATTGGAGCATTAGAGCATTTTAACTATTGAACGTTTTAAACCTATTATAAGGGATTTTTATGAAGGATTTTTATGAATAAGACTGGTAGACTTTGGTAAGCTATTATATTTTGTTCTTAAATTTATACCTACTATTTAATTCTAAACAAGCTATTAAAAATGTCTTGCGCTTTTGTATTGTAATTGACTTCATACCTACTATTTAATTCTAAAAACCATTTTTTCGTGTATTTCAGTATTTCTGTTGTTGCGGCAATAGAAATACGCGTTCTTTAAAAAAATAACTCTCTAGCTATTACGGTTCGTGCTGAAAGGCCCTCTGATAGACGGACGCGCAGACGGACAGACAGACAGACGGACAGCGGAGCCTTAGTAATAGGGTCCCGTTTGGCACCCTTCGGGTACGGAACCCTAAAAACCGAAATATGTCCAAAATTTTCATGAATTTCCAAGTTTTTTCCAATGTTCATATATGAGATATTGGGATAGTATAAGCTGGCGTTGTATTCACTGGAAATAACGCCCCCTCCGCTCCAAGATTCATTATTGACCTTATAAATTAATGTTGCTATTTTTCAATTAGAGTCAAGAGTCCTTGAAGCTCCATTATCGCATTTCATATTTCAGATAACTATAGTCTATTTGTGATAAGAATGCAGTAAAGCATCACTGCCCGGCGGCCCAGCCACGCCCCGTTACCAATCAAATCGTTTCCAATTATCAAGCCAAGTTCACAGTGACCAGTTGAAGGCAAACTTTCGAACGCGAAGGTTGTGTCCTGTCCTGTGAGTGTGTGTTAAGTTAACAGATTTAAATTTAAATTTCACTGCATTCCTATCACGAATAGACTGTAGTAAGAATACAAGTGATTTACCTGGGCCGGGCATGGGAGTTCTGCTCTCGATGTCCTTCCCTCTGCCGATGATGCTGAATGCTGGCGCGGCACGCTTGCCACCCTCTCTGGCTTCACCGAGGACTGGCGGCATTGAGTACATGTTTGGTGCTGAAAAGTTATACATGAACAATTTGAATTAAGTATATTAAAATTCACGATATTTATAACCAAAGATCTCCGTGGTTTAGTGGGTTTCACGCTTGATTATCACGCAGGATATGCAGGTTCGAATCCTGGTTCTGACATATACCAATAAGATAATTATTTTTCTTATGTACATTTATCGAACGTTCCGTGGTTCGGATGACACGTACCTGTAGGTACTATAGCTACTCGAAAGTATATATATGTAGTAGTCGTAAAAACCCCTCCACCAAACCGCGCTGAGACAGCGTGGCGGAAATAAGGCTCAATCTTACCCGTAACCGGGTAAAGACCTGTGTCCCTCAGTGGGGGAGGACAAAAGGAGGGCAAAAATTTACTTTCACTTTTTATCTATATTATAGATTCTATAACGTTCCTTGCAGTGCAATAAAACAGTACTTGCTACTAACTAGTAGGTACATTCAAAGTTTATGGCACACGAAACTATATTACACATTACTGCAATGTGTACAAATTAAGACGGTAAACATTTCGTAGTTACGGCGAGAGTTAAAGTAGGAAACAACAAGCCAACAAAAGAAATAAGCTATTGCAATACGTTGCATAATATTATGTATGGAGAATATGGTAAGTAATGCCATATTTCCAAACATACAGCGTAAATAACGGATGGCAAACAATATCTGCGTAAGACAAGGTAAGCAGTTCGGTTGTGAAATAATGAAATTGAACACAATGCAAAATAAAGAGGAGGATCGATGAGAATATGTAAATGAATATGAACTAGAAGACAACTCTAATTAATGAAAAAGATTGAATAGTCGTACAACGAAAAATCTCCAAACTAAAAAGCAAAAACTAAACGACCACAATGAGTGATAAAAACACTCCATACTGAAATAAATCAAAACAATAGGTACATGATATTATACATAGGTATATGAAAACAATAGCAACCACAACATATTACGAAGACACTCAATACTGAAATCAACAAAACAAAGCATGATAAGAAACAAATAATACAGCAACCACAACAAATTACGATGACACTCAATACTTATATCATCAATGGAAAGCAAAAGCTATAGCAATCCCAACAAATTGCGATGACACTCAATACTACGAGCCAGCACCTGGAGTCCTTCCACTTGGCTGGGGCGGGATAACTCTTAGGCCTATAGAGAAGGCCGGGCCATTCTCCTGGGTGGCTCTGGCAGCCTTGTTGGGCTCGTAGTCGCAGGGCGCGGGGGTGGCGGCGACGCGGGGCGGGGGCCATCGTCCGTGGAGAGTTTGCGCTGGGCCCACTGACCGGCCTAGAGACCAATGGTTCAGAAACCTATTTAGTTATTCGTATGGCATATTTATGTAGCAACGTCGCAGGCTTTCTATAGAAAGAAGGGTTTTCAATTTGTATTGCCATTGCTTAATGTAGAGTTTACATGTGTAATCCTTTTGGTAAGAAGATAGTGTTTCCACTTTAGCATATTGTAGAGTCGAGGGAAATACTTTGTGTTGTAATGCAATGTAACGCAAAACGAGCGGCTTTTTAGGGTACCGTACCCGAAGGGTGCCAAACGGGACCCTATTACTGAGACTTCGCTGTCCGTCTGTCCGTCCGTCCGTCCGTCCGTCCTGTCTGTCACCGGGTCCGTCTGCACGAACCGTAATAGCTAGAAAGCTGAAATTTTCACAGAATGTGTATATCTGTTGCCGCACCAACTACAAATACTGAAATACGAGAGATATTGCAAATTAAAGGGGGCCCCGATACAAGAGACGTGTTTAGATACACTTACGCATTTCAAAATGGAGATCTTGACTGAAACTGTTTATTTATTGTCATAGCAACCATGTCATAGACAGATAGACACATATAGTACACATTTAAATATGATAGCATATTTCGCGTCAACCCACATGGTTGTGGTTAGCTGGTGCGGTATGATGTAGACTCTCAATCCGGAGGTCGTCGGTTCAAATCTCGTGAAGGCATAAACTTTTTAAATTCTCTTTTTGTTTCTTTTTTTAGGGTTCCGTACCCGAAGGGTGCCAAACGGGACCCTATTAATGAGAATTCGCTGTCTGTCTGTCCGTCCGTCCGTCTGTCACCAGGCTGTATCTCATAAACCGTGGTAGCTAGACAGTTGAAATCACAGATGATGTATCTCTGTTGCCGCTATAATAAAAAATACGAAAAAACAAAAGAAATTTAATATTAAGGGCGCTTCCATACAACGAACGTTTTTTTTGCTCATTTTTGCTCGATATTGATAATGGTAGCAGGTAGACGCTTAAAATGTTCACAATATATTGAGTTGATTATTTACTTAAATAATAAGTACTTAATTAAATTAAAATTAAATTAATATTTAGGGGGGGCTCCCAAACAACATGTTTTTTTTTTGCGGTTTTTTATAGATAATGGTACGAAACCCTTCGTGCGCGAGTCTGACTCGCACTTGGCCGGTTTTTTAATTAATATTGGTCCATTTTATGGCTACGAACTTTGCAGTTCAATTATAAATTATGATCATTTGATATCTCGAGTGCTGGAGCTTGTTTTTTTCCTTATTTGGAACTAACTTCATTATTTGTGTTTTGTTTGGACAACTGTAGAACGGACCTGAGTAGGGCTCCTAGTCCAACACGGCTTTAACTCGGCTGGCTTGGCGAGTAGTGAGTCACTTCACTCACCTTTGCCTCAAGCGCATGTACTTATTTGGCGTCAGCCGATGTATCGAGAACCAGTGATGCTGCTCCAATGTCACCGTTTAAGGGGCGGACCTTCCATGTTTGTAGAGAAAGTTCTTGAACGTTTATAGTTTTTTTCGTAGGTAGGTTTTCTTTGAAAATGTTTTTTATTTGCCAGATTTTATGGTTACTAGGAACTTTCTTGAAGTTCTTCAATCTGCCTATTTCAGAAGTGAAGATTTTATATGTTATCTTCCTCGGTTTACCATCGCTTTTCGTTGGTTTTCTTATATTAGCATTTGGCTAATGAAAACCCTTGCAAACTCCCTAGTAACAAATAAAAATGTTCTACCCCTTAACTCAATCTTGCTCAATTGAAGAACTTCGGGTAGGTACAATGTTAAGCTACGACGATTGCTACTTAACCGTAGGTATATGAATCCAATTCAATGAGAACGAGATCCTAAAGAGGAATATTCATGGCTAGACATTACAATCTGCAATTAAAATTAAATTGGCAGGCACTACAGAAGTGGAATAGTTGCAGAATGACTATGAGGTATAAAAACATTATTTTGTTATTTGTATTTGAGGTCACTTTTAATAAAGATATTTGTATATTTGTATTTATTACACACAACAGGAGAAAACAAAAAAAAACATAGAATATATGTACAAGGGCAAGCTTATCTCTAATAAGAGATTTCTTCCAGCAAACCAAGACATAATGTAGTGTAGGTAATAATCATGCAAAGTAGTGTCATTTCTCACAGAATAGAGTGGGATAGTGAGTAATCGATGAATTAATCATTAATACCCACAGCTAACTAAAATTGTCTATTCATTGCAAATTAACCACAAGAAGTGACATCAATTCAAATCCAAAGTAAACAACAACAGTGACGATAATCAAAGCTTATTAGTTAACATTTCAGACGACATGTCAGTGGTCAATTGTTACTAAATTAAACTAATACAATCCGCTACATCGATGGTTCCGTGTTTTTCTACCCAAAGCATCTTTCGCCATCCATCCATGTCTCCTTCCACTGTCCGGCCCATGTCGCGCAAGCAATAATATTTACGTACCGCATAGTCTGGTGCAGTTCTGAATGCCTTATCAGCCCACCCTGCGGCAAACCCCGCAGACGACATTGCTTATGCAAATCAAACTGCAGTCCCATGACCCACTTAACTGCAGCTTTACACGAAGAATGATTCACGGGAAGCTTAAAATGTATATGGCAAAGGTCACCCTTTCAAAACGCCTGCAAAGAGTTATGGCCGGGCGCCAATTTGGTTTGGTTGACGGGAAATAAATTCTCTCCTGCTTCCATTTATGGAAAGTTGTATTCGATGCTTTTTAAACAATGGTCTTGAACCTTGAAAGCTACGTAACTGATTTACTGAAGTCACCAAGTAAGATGATTGGATTGCACAATAATAGTATAAGTTTTATTGTTTGTCCTCGATCCGCATGATTGATGTCCGTATTACGTGGGTGTGGTGATTGCCGCTCGGTTCCAAGCAAATGGAACATGTGATCAAAGTCAGACCAATTACGATAAGACTATTGCTGTAATCGGCGTTTGATCGAGTTATATTCCGAGTGGAATTGAATTACCGATTCAGTTACCTATAGATACCACTTGGGACGTGGTACTTATAGATGTAATCCTAGTAGAGGTTTTAGCTAAATGAAATGGATAATGAAGACAGTATTAATTTCACCACGGTGACCGCATAGTTATAAATACCCCACGCGATAGTCTACCCTAAAAGGACCATTAAATGTCACGAACATTGTCATTTGCTTTTGTTTTAAAGTGTTAAAAGGGGCCAATCACATTGATGAACCTTAGTTGAACCTACCTTGCGAGATGATTGATTGTTGAGAAAGCTAAAAACGGTAAGCCAAGATCGTCGCAAGTGGAGGTCCTGTCTTCTCTTGGGAACCAGGCGGAAGGCGTCAAATATTTTATGATCCCCGTTGCATTTAATGGTAATCTTAACTGTTTATTTACCTTTTGCGGTCATGCCTTCAGTGTTGTAGGAAGCAGGCCCTGGCCCAATCATGCTGCTTGAAGGTTCCAGCTTGTGCCCGAAGGTGAAAGCTGGGGCGCGGCTTTTCTTGGACTCTTGTGGAGGTTTTCCTAAAATAGAAAGAAATAAAAGTTTAAAAAAAATAGTATTTATATATTGCGAAACATTCGGTTCCTAATGTAATATGGTTCGTGGAAGCCGTGGAATACAAAAACATGTGCTTGTGCTTCGAGACTTGAGATGTATTATGGTTTTTCTTCCAATGGTCGGTTTTTATATAGGTGTAGTGCACGGTAATTCATGGAAATAAGGGAACTTGTAACAATGTGGCACGCTGGATTGTACATTTTGCAAACTGTTTCATATTTCTCAGCAACAAATTGGCCAATTTAAACACATGGCCCCCAAACACCAATCGAGGATAGTGCGATTTCGCTATCACAGTGTGACATCCAGGTTGATGCTATCTAGCCAATATAGGACTACTCAGTACTCAATTGATACGTTAAGTTCATAATCACTAACTAATTCAAAATTCACACATCCAACATCACCTTGGAGAGGGCCAATGTTATACTAAAACCCACGTCTGCTCTTTACATAAAAAACAATCTATAAAATTTATGGTCTCCGCATAAGTTCCACTGTGAGTTTCGCCACTTAGAACATTATAATAAAAAAAACGTTTTATGGCGCTAAACATATAGCCTAGTCAACTACACTTTGTCTGTGGGTTGCTATTGGGCCCGGCTCTTCGAAAGTAGCTCTATCTATACTTAACTTAATAAACAGTCACATCTTAAGCCAAATCTATTTACTTCCGACAAGTCAGCCTCTATAAGTAACAGTGTTTTCGCAAACAGCGACGCTGGTGATGTCATACTGTGTAGTTGTGTACCACAGATCGCGCGGGCAAGGTCGCAGTTGCTGAGAGGAGGGAGCGATAATCTCCAAACACAACCTCCGGTGCTGATGTCATTGCGTGATTGGTGCTGATGACTTAACTGAAGCTGGTGCTCGGAAATCAATGTAATGTGGAAATTGAAGATACCGAAACTCACAAATGAAGCACAGTGAAAGGAGATTCTAGAAGCTTTATATAGTGTTTTTCGATACATAAGCTGCACAATATTAAAATATGTATTTACGTAGAAATATACCTCACAAATAAATCAAAGTGGCCTTTATATGCTGTACCTAATCTTCCGCTTTTAAATGAAAAAGCAACTTATATCAATTGTAGAGTCTGTGATTGTAAAATACAATTCTACATAATATAAATAGGTATCCGAAAACTTTACTACTCGATATCTGCGGCTATGGGCTAGCCTCCTTTCAAGCAACATAAAGTATTAAATAACTGGCTACAAGTGGGCAAAATGATCTCTCTGCCACCCTGGAAATAGGCGTGACGTCGTGTATGTAACGTAATAGAATTCCTAAATAAGCATTTACATGTTTGTAATATTGCTGGTTCTGATTCCCATGACACTCTAGTGTCCGAGTGTGGCAAGAAGCATTGTAAATTTTATGATACGTTATTATCTTACCAATTAGTGAGGGTAGGGAGACAGCCGCCGGTCCAGGGCTGGCGGTCTCAGCAGCGATAGGTCCTCTGCGCTTGGTGGGGGTCCAGGGGTTCTGCCGGACGCCCATGGGTGGTTCTGTGCACGTGTAGGACTTCCTTGTTACCGTGGATGAAACACGCGTCCGCCGCCGGGGCGTCTTGGAGACGCGTGCTGTGACGTTCGACTGGAAGGGATTCGTAATTTCTTTATTGTGCTACAAGAACAACTAGCTAGAATCTAGCCACTAGGATATACTGGTTATCTTTAACAAGAGAGTGTGTTTTTATTTTATTTAGCATTTGCTCGCTAACATCTTCGTTATAAAGACGACAGATTGAAAAGCTATTGGACTAGGGTTTTCGTCCGTAGTTGTAGTTGTGAGCCGAGCCGTTGATGCCTGGATGGCTTCGTCTGAGCAGAAAGGTTGTCTCAATTTTCCCACTTGTTGATGAGTTCGGCACAGTTCTAGCCAGTCTGGAGTCATTTCAGTCAGCATAGTTTGAAACAAGGACAGTCACACTGAACGAGACTCAAATATATCTACTTCATCATTGAGTTGAAATAAATGAACAGGTATAATTGAAACAAAAAGTAAAACATAAAAAACCGACTTCCACAAACCCTATTTGATTAGAAACCAATGTCAAGTGCTTTATGAGTTTAATACAAACTGTAACCCCCTATTCCCCCCCTCCCCCCTTGGGGAATTAATTTCGTCAAATCCCATCTTAGTGCTACCCTACGCTACATAAAGAACCCCTGTACCAAGTTTCATGGCTCTAGGTCCACCACCGGTTTAGGCTACGCGTTGCCCGTCAGCCACGCATAGTTGATTGTATTTGTACCTAGTATTGAGCAGTTCTGGTGGCCATGTGTGGTCTTCATCATCAGTTCCGAATCACAATATTATGCTTACCATGTGCATTTGCACGAGTTATTATGAAAAATACAAAAATCACTTTAGGTCTGCCTATAATATTTGAAGATTTCCTTCGATTTCTCCAGGATCCCATCATCAGATCAATGCGACCAATGGGAAGGTAAACCCTTTCAAACAAAAAAATAACTTTCCAAATCGATTCATCCGTCTAGGCGTAACATAAAAAAAACCCGACGAATTGTAAACCTCCTCCGTTTGTGAAGTCGGTTAAAAAGTACCTTATTTTGTGCTGAGATTTGCCTAAGATTTGAATTGGACTGAAACCAAGCTTAAGTACGTGCACATCCTAGCAGTCGGGCACGAGATCCATAAAGACTGAGGTATCCCACCTCAGCCTCACCTTCTTGTGGAGTAGAGTGTAAGTACGCAGATGTTTTACATTTTGGGTTTTAAAGTTTTGCATCAGAAATATTAGGGCAACAAGAAGCGGACTTAGACCACTTACTTTTTCTGAGAAGATGACTGACCGGGTTTTCGATTCCATCGTAGAAAATAACATTGAGTATAAAATTTATGCAACAGATTAAATCTCCGAAGTAAAAACGAGTCAAATGTAATCTTTAAATGCTCAGAACTAAAACATTCTTCTAAATTACGAGCATTTAGAGGTTTGTAGATTTATTTATCAGTTTTATCACAGTTGTAATGCCACGTGAGAGCGAAATGCAAAGAGTAAAAAAGTACAAGAGCCACCAACTTAGCTGTTCAGGTAGGAAAAATTGGTACTACGGACTTGTCATCTGCCATCATAGAGAATACATACTAAACTACCTATACTATGACCGCTATTATGAAGACTCTATGACACTAGCGACCGCTATCAACTGCTCAGTTGGTGGCACCACGCCATATTCTACCACCATGGCGTAGATAGAGTAATAGAGTATTACCTCAGAGTATTACCATGGAGGCATCACAGAGGAGGGGGAGTGTGCCCACAGATTACAATGAATATACGAAAGAATATACCTCAGAACAATAAATAAAATGTGCTCGGTGAACGAAAAAACCTGAGGAATCACCTCCTAACTAAAAACTGCCGACAGAGACAATAACCGATTGGTCTTGTGTCTCATTCTAAGTAGGACCAATAGTTTCCGACCGTAAAACTTAAATAACCGGCCAAGTGCGAGTCGGACTCACGCACGAAGGGTTCCGTACCATTATCTATAAAAAACCGCAAAAAAAAATCACGTTAGTTGTATGGGAGCCCCTCTTATTATTAAATTTCTTTTGTTTTTAGTATTGGTTGTTATAGCGGCAACAGAAATACATCATCTGTGAAAATTTCAACTGTCTAGCTACCACGGTTCGTGAGATACAGCCTGGTGACAGACAGACACACGGACGGACAGAAGGACGGACAGCGAAGTATCAGTAATAGGGTCCCGTTTGGCACCCTTCGGGTACGGAGCCCAAGAAGCCAGCCAGGTGCGAGTTGGACTTTCGCACGTAGGGTTCCGTACCAATATCTATAAAAAAAAAGATACGCGTGTAGCACCGTACACGTGTTAGAAGTAAAACTTCTGTAGCTAGATCATTAAGTGGTACCTATACTATACACCTATACCTACCTATACTAAAAGAGATTTAAATTTCCAATTTTGAGATCCAATCTCTGCTTCAAGTTACTTTTAAGTTTCAGACGTCCGATTATTTGAAATTATTTTATACTTGTACTTACTTTTAATACGTCATGTCATTTATTTCCCACCATTCCTTATCTACAATTTGTCGCGCTCGTGGTGATATACTTAACTCATTCAATAGTGTCACTACTATTTGCATCTCGCTCAGATTATATACCATCTGACGTCACGTCTTTAAGCCGTCTCGCTCAAATGTATGCATTGCTTTGCTTGTCTCTGTGCCCAGTCCCTTTATTTAATTGATCGAGTACGTATTTTCAACTATTCCAAGTTAATGTGTACCTGCGGGGCTACCATAAGGCTTGCCACTCACCTCAGTCGCGCAGATAAATGACAAAGAAGATGGCTAAATCAATATATGGACGACTGCCCCAGACATGTACAAAGACTTCTCAACAGCCAATAGCATTTAAATATTCATTCATAAATTTAATTTACTGCGTCTGTATTTAGTTTGTAGAACTTGAAGAAAAAAAAATTAAATATAGGTAAATAAGAGTTGTTACTCAATACTCCGTGATTCCAATATGATTCCGTGACCTTTGCCGTCGCTAGAAATAAGCACCATTTTGCAATAACATGCAACATAACGCCATCTAGCCACTCCTCTGGAAACCTCCTGTTTTCAACAGTTTTGCTAGTTGGAAATTATGTTGCATGTTATTTTTAACGATGGCAAAAGTTACTAATCAATGGCGGAATCATAGAGTATGAAGTGACAACTCTTAATTATTTAATCATTTCCTTCAAGTTCTACAAACTAACTAAAGACGCAGTAATTTATGAGAGAATATTTAAATGCTATTAATTGGCTGTTGAGAAGTCTTTGTACATGTCTGGGGCAGTCATTTTGCCAAATTGCCAACTCCTTTCGCGTCTCAATGATGTTTCTCCATAAAATAGCGCGCATTCATTATGATATGACATTAAATTGTGACAAAATGCGTGGCTGGGGTGACTGGCGTGCCTTATGCTACCCCCGCTAACCTATACATACCTACTTTGCTAGGATTTTTTAGGGTTACTTCATCGCGAAGCGATGACGTAACTCTTATTTAATTTTATTCTTGACATTTCCTTAGTCCGCCATACGACATACCTCGATTTTGATATTTTACTTCAACATTATTGACTGGCATGAAGCATTAACTTTAAAATTACAAAAGCTTATTAAAATCAAAATCGTATAATTTCAACAGTTATAACAACAATTCAACTTTAAAATATGTATTACAAAAATTACATACAAACAAATAAGCGAAACAATAAGCCATTAAACTTATGGCTCTGTAAGCTGTAGACCTCGCTTTGGCCGTTTACTACAGATAAACATTAAATAGGTAGGTATAACACGTACCTACTTAGTAGCTAAACTGCTAATTTGTGACTTGAACTGCACTATATAATAAAAAGTGGCTTTAGAACAGTTCTAGGTACCTACTTATTGTTTTCAAGAAGTCTTAATGCAGCCATCCATCACATCGGAATTTGCTTGAAAACTAAATATCACATTTGGATGATTCTAAGTGACTTTATGCGATTACTAGCTGCCCGTTGCGCGACTACGCAGCGCGTTTTAGGTACCTATTCCATGGTTACCGAACGATTCGTTCATCATTTTAGAAATCCATATCGACCCGTGTGACATTGATGAAACTCTTTTCTTACAAACTGTATGGATCGCATCGCACAACTGTCAAACATAAGTTCCGGTTCCAACAAAGAGGTTGAACGAAGTAGTTTTTGGTCACGTCACTGGTTTTGGCCATACCGGAAATCAAGAACTCGTGGAAGAATGCTTAAAATAATTTTTATTTGTTAACGTTTCATCAGGTTTTTCTCTCACTAATTAACATTCTTTATTGTACGAATGTATTATTATCATAACTGATTAGTTAAAAACCGTATTGAAAATAGTTGCGGTTTTAAAAGTCTTCAGCCGACCCTGACGTCACCGATTCCAATTTCCGTTACATTTCTTAGCCACTCGTGATAGCACCCGGCTAGTAGCAGTTGAAAAGCAAATATATGAATAACCCACAGTTGAGAGGTTAAATAAATTTTACCCCCGTGCCCCAAGAAGTTTTACTTCAAAAAAACGAAAAAAAATCACGCTTGTTCTATGGGAGCCCCCCTTAATTATGAATTTTATTAAAATTTAAATATTGGTTTTTAAATTGAATAATATAACTCAATATTTTGTGAATATTTCATGCGTCTACCTGTTACCATTCTCAATATCGAACAAAAACGAGCAAAAAAACACGTTTGTTGTATGGGAGCCTCCTTTATTATATTATAATCTGTTTTTTTGTATTTTTTGTTATAGCGGCAACAAAAATACTCTATGTCTATGAATGGCATCATTGTAGTCGACATCATGTTAACATCTTGTGTCATGTCAACTGCATGCAACCCGTGTGTACTCAGCCTATCAGGCCCTGGAGTCGCGTACGGAATTGCGTGCCAGTGGCTAATAGCGAGGTCGGAAAAACCTTTTTTTGACTTGTCGACGGTGCCGAGACGCTTCCGCCCGCGCTACAAACCAAACATTTCCGCGCTCTCGCTATAAACACTGCCAAGCCATAGTACGCGACTCGCCACCCTGACTAGATAAAACAACACATTTGTGGCGAACGTTTAGTACAAGCATGGCTTGTGGGTTTGGTATTGTTCTGAGGGTTTGGTCAGAACCATAGTCAAAACAATGGCTTGGAGGTTGCCGCAAACGGTGTTTCTCTTTGGTGCTTTCAGGCTTGCAGGATCCCTGCGGTCTGTGAGATGAGGATTCCCAAAACTTTTGTGTAACCTATGCTAAACAAGCAGTTATAACCTCAAATTTTATTAACTTTTAATTTATTTCTATTTGTGCCAATATTTTGATCTTGTCTTACCACATCAGTTGCTGTTGTACTTGTACGCATCCTGTATGATATATAATTTTCTAGAATTCACGATAAATACTAATTTAGGGGTATATTAATAAGACATTTCATAGCAAGTCAAACTGTCATTATCATCAATTGGGTAATGTATTATCCAGTTGGTCACAAATGCCATCATCACTTCTTGGTTCGAGATTTTGAGTATTTTACACAAAGAGCCATCGATTTCGTCACACTCAAAACACTTTTTATAATAAAAGGTGGATTTCTATTTAATATTTTTCTTGTACGACACCACAGTAACACTAATAAAATGATAATTATCTAGGTACTTTACGAAGTCATACTTGGTCATACATCATAAAATATAGAGATAAATTACTGTTTTATTAAGTGGTCCTTAACCTTAACGCGGTTGAGAAGATTTCTATTTTTTGCGATGAAGTCATTTGCTTATTTTGGCGATTACTGTGCAATCACATCTTCACACAATATGGGCAAATTGACTTAACCTCCGATTCTACAAGATCTCTTTTAGGTGTTATAATGTGCACTAGTTATATCAACAATTAGAATCATAAAATGAAAAAGATATAGTTTCCGGTCCAACACTTATCTTGTTAGTTCCGCGTCTGTTGTAGGTAGCTACATAGATCTTATCACTGGATCCTATCTATGATAGCCCTTTACAGGTTAAATATTGCGTATCAGACGTGTTGCCCTGTCTATGGTATCAGAGGTATTTACAGACCGTTCACAGTTATTTTACCAAAGAGGTTTCTGGAGGTAAAATAACTATGAATGGTCTGTATTGTAAGGTATTGTATAATCGGTTAGTTTTGACGATCTTTTCACCGTATTAGGAGAAAAAAAGTGTCCCAACTTTATTTTTCCTATTTGTTAGCATTTTTCAGATTTTGTATGGTGGTAACAAAATTGGAAGTCTGAAAAATGTATGGAAAGGGCATGTAGCATTTTAGTATGGAGCTTGGCATACCTACCGTCCGACACCTTGAAAAAATTATAAATTCGCCGCCACTCATGAAACTGGTGTCAATCAATCGATAGTAAAACTGTTAGGCAGAACATTTGTGTTACTTTTTTTGTTGTACGAAACCCTCTCAACGCGAGTCCAACTCGCACTTGGCAGCTTATTTTCTCCTATTGAGGTGAAAAGAGCTCGTGAGTTTGAGTGGAAAATATTCATAATTTTTAGAAAATAAGACATTAAAAAGCAAAAAAAAACGTTCATCAGATGCACATGAAATGGAGCCTGCCTCCTCCTATTTTCCATTTTTGGTAACTCTGCCGAATTTTGCTGAGTATCTAACAGTTTTTTTTTTCATTCGTACAAGAACATATAACTACATATGAGTCTAAAATTAACTATCTCATTCTGGATGTTATGGAAAGACTGGTAAATTCGCACAACTAAAGACATCATCGGGTGTAGAAAGTTGTAATTCCTTGTAAGGGTGATGTGTCGCAAACTTAAGCACTAGTGAGCAGACATGATTCTTGATCTAGCTCTTGCATATCATTCTGTTTGCGCAGGAGTGTTCGCACTTCGAATTGATACTTATGGTATCATATACGATGATGTACTGTCTAACTAAACGTTTACATTATTGTATTGATTACGTATTTAGATATATACTTTCTGTGTTCTTGATTCCTGGCCTTGGAATAAAAAATACGGAAAGTCTATATCGCAGAGACTACTGAGTAGTATCGAGACATGCAACACTACTCAATTCTAGCAATTCACGATTCCGGCTCAATGGATCTCATTACCTTTTACCCGCAAGGACCCGGTGCGAGGTATCGAAAACGATACAATAGTAAAAATATGCTAGTATACTATACTCATACTCATATATTTATTGCGTCATTGTGGTACACTTTTACAAAATTATATCCAACAATGAACCCTGTAAGGGCACTTTACTATAACTCCATATATCAAAAGACAACTCTAAATTAAGACTATATCAGTAATGTTATGTATTACAATACATGTTATGATCAATAGGCTTGTGGCCTGTCAAGTCAAAATAGATACTTTTTATAAACTGTCTAAACGGAACTTTTGTTACTGAGTTCTATGAAATAACAACAGAATGACGTTATGTAAAAGAGCCATCAAATGCTGTCTTTTTTTGCATAAAATTAACTTTATAAAATATACAATTCCGAGAATGTCAAGCCATTTTGTACATAATGCTTCAACTTAAGACTTGTTCCTAGATTTATTGGATTACCTTGGCCACAAGCCTATTATATTGTCGCCAGCACTGACGAGTTGTCTTCAAGTCACTGCTGCCGCCCTCTCTCTACCCACATCATATAAAAGTGTCGGAAGCTGATTAGGTATTACGCTTTATTCCGTGACAGACAGCATAATCGCCTAGACAGTCTATGATTAAGGTCTCAAAATGCACACTAAACTTGCTCTTAATGGTTGTTGTTTGTTATTGTAGACAAGTAGCGCATAAACAGTTCGTTATTTGCTATTAACGTGTTACTAGGGTCTTGACAAGATTTTTATGAGATTGGGAGTCTCTTCTCTACGTAGAGGATTACCTAAGTCAATCATACGGCAATAGGTAACCCAGCATAGCACAACATTACATGCTAACCACAGATGCTAACACTCAGACCTGCTTTTGTATCAATAGAGGTAAACATATTATATAGATACAAGCGTTTATGCCTACATACTACATAATATGTACGTTTTTATATTACAAGCGGTTTTGAATCACGACTAAAAGAATTCAGTACCAGCTTGTACGAGTCTCTGTCGCCCTGAAAAATGAATAAAACTCTATTTGGGCCATCCGACCGTGTTCTAGAACCATCCAATGCTCGGATTCTTGTACATAGGTATATTCACATCACAGTTACTTTTATAATACTTTGCAGCCGCTGTATTTTTACTTTGCATCTGTGACACAACAAGCATCATTTGACATTGAAATGTTAACATAGTAATAATAAGATTTATTAAGACTGGTCCATCCCGAGACCAATTGAGTATTTTGTTCATAACCTGGCCGGTAAAAATGTCTTCATTGGCCAATTTAACTAATGCTCTAATACAGAAACAACAAACTTGGTCACTATATACTGGCATAGTCAGGTCTTAGAAATCAAATATCAATAAGCTATTATAGCATAAATGGAAGCACAGAATGGAAGTCATTGTGATTGATCTACTTAATCAATTGGTACACTTGATAGAGCAGACTGTCGATTGAAACATTTTATACTTGAACTTTATTACTGACCTTGACTAGATTGATATAATATCATGTTATTATTATTATTGCCTACATTATCATGATCAAACAGTAGCTTGATGAGCAGAGATTGATAGCTAAGAAGCAAAATGAAATACACTTAGGAAAATTCATATTCGACCCCTATGCCCAATTGGTGACCGCGAGGCGAAGCCGAGCGGTAGCCTTTACCTTTAAACGAGGAATATTTGTATGTAACTATATATGTTTGAGTTCTAGCAAAAGGCGCTGTAATTTTCGATGAAATGTGCAATGTAGGGGTTTTGGGGGTAAAAAATCGATCGAGCTAGGTCTCATAACTAAAAAATCATGTTATTTCCGAGTTTTCATGCCTTTCTCATACCCGTGCAATAGGATTGACAATTTCACTTTAGTATAATGAAATTAAGGCATAAATTCCAAAGGCAATAAAAAAGTAAGTTACATTGCGACCTCAGATCACGTGACACTTTTTGGCGCGTCTTCGGAAAATTCACGTAAAAAGGTTTCGTTAAAATATGGTGGAATCTAAGTTCATCATCATCTATTATTCAACCTTCTTGCTTGCTATTAAGCAAACAGCCACTTTGTTTTCCTCGTGAGCCTAAAACTCACGAAGAAAACAAAATGCCTGTTTGCTTCTCGTTTGCAGCTGTTCCAAAACAGAGCAGTATATTAATCGATGAAAATGCAGTCTGATGATATGAATATAATATTTTATTGTGTTTGTACCACCAACCGCAAAGTAAAGCTCGGTTCCCAGATATTGTAAGTTTTAAATGAGGAAGCATTACATCAAGACAAAAACAGTTTCGCTAATTGATGTTAACAAAACAGATGCTCGCAAATAGTAGCATATATGCAAATGCTTTACTGTGTAATCGAATATTGTTCTCTAATACATACATTACTGATACCTAGTCCTAGGATATTTGATATGAGGTTATTTAACTTTAATATACTTAATCAATTCATTCATGTTTGGTATTACCTCTACTTCACCCTTAAGGTACACAGTTTATTATATACAATCTTAAATAATTCACGCTTTCGCTTTAGACATTACGTACCGTATCTACGTACAAAGTCTCAATGTTTTGTATTCCTTACTTAATTTATAATTTTAAACGGTACCTAAATCTTGTGTATCAGTAAAAGTAATAGCAAACTCACCGATAAAAGTTTTCGTCGCTCCGATGAAGGCACTCGAAAGTTAGGTTTTTATTCGATTGTGTTTAATCTTATTCGATAAAGTTAAATAAAAAGATGGTGTAATGAATAAGTTAGTGTTGTATAACTGGTTTATGTTCGTCGTATTTTCGTTCAGCGAGCGCTGTCGTGGAGTATTCCGCGTCAAATGCCGCGGTGTACTGCGGCAGAACCGCTCCAATGTTTTGTTGGTTCTGCTTGCAGGTAATAGCACCACCTACCTACCTCGGACGCGTGGGTGACGCTCCAAACCAGGTCGCCTTGGTGACGAGGTGTCTCCGCATTAGGTGTGTAGTGTAAACTTGCAAAAATTATCTGCAAATATGGATACAGATTCAGATACCTATAAATATTCCAATAATTAATGCAATTTCTCGGGGCAACATAGTTCGTATAGAAATGTAGACAACTTGTGTATTGAATGATTCAGTTTATGGTGGCGCCCGCGCGGCCTCCGCCCCCGTTTTCGCGTTGGCAATTTTAACCGATACAGCCTTGTATGGACAACAATGGTTGGCCAATAAAAACGGTATTGATACATTCGCTGCGGCAAATGTATCTTCTGCTTCCTGATTATTTCATGAAATTATAATTGTATGTATAGATTCGATACAACTAAAAGGATCAAGACATTGTGAGCCTGTTATTTAGAACCCATTTTAAAATATTATACTTCTCATTCAGGCCTACCTATAGTTATAGGCCAGGTCAATCGACCCCGGATTCAGATCCCAAATCTTGGTTACACAAATACAATATATCTAAAATCTGTATTTGTATGTGTTCAGTAGAACTTGCAAAGGTATGCCTCCTGCGATCATGCATGCAGCCAGTTATTGCCCACGGCCCACCTCCTCTGCCCACCTGGGTGGACCGTGGGCAATTTTTTTCCCCACCATCCACCTCTGTCCACCTGGGGCCCGATGCTGCTCTGAGAAACGCACTTATATTGGAACGCTACCGCTTCTAAAACACCCAAAATGGCGTCATTTGGTATGCTCCAATATAAGTGCGTTTCTCAGAGCAGCATCGGGCCCCAGGCTGGGTGGGCATAACTCTAACGAACATAAAGTCAAAGTCAAAGTCAAAGGTCTTTATTTGTAAAACATAGGTTGTAGTATAATGATCTTAAATATTTGTAATATCGTATCTCTATACGTATATGCTCGGCACAAATATTCAATTGTGTAGTAAACTAGATATTCTCTTATGGAGTAGTACATTTTATTCAATAGTAACTTGCTGATTTCTGTCTTAAATTGTATTATATTGTCTAACCTACGTATGCTATCAGGCATGTGATTAAAAATTATGGGTGCCATGCCGAGAATGTTATTTTTATATAATGCTGTTTTGTGACTGGGCATGATAATCTTTGTCTGGTGACGCTTGCTAGAATAGCTAATAAATAGTTGTTTATTGGTTTGACAAACATTGCTACTTCATTAGTGAAGGGAATGCCATAATATTAAGTCGTTTGAAGTGAGGCTTACAGCTGTCAGTGCGTCGGATCCTACAAATAGCTCCTTCATACAATCTTTTTTGAGCTATAAAAACATTTTCTTTGCCTGCCCCATTTCCCCAAAATATTATGCCAAATCTCAAGACAGAGTCTATATATCCGTTATACGCTAATATCACAGTTTCTTCTGATACAGTTTTTGAGAGTTTGTGCAGCACATAAGAATGTTTATTAAGTTTTTTACATGTTTCTACTATCTGCGTCTTCCATTTCTTATTGTTGTCTATATGTATGTATTCCCAAAAACTTTGAGACCTGGCTTTCTTCAATGTCTTTACCTAATTAGTTGATGAGAAAGTTTGATGTCTGTATATTATTATTATTATGGAATGTCATTATTTTTGTTTATCAATATTTATTACTAAGTTGTTGCTATTGAGCCAGTCTGTTATTTTATGTCTCGTGTCATTAATTTCCTTGACAAGATCACTTTGGTCGTCACAGGAGATAATAACTGTACTGTCGTCCGCCAATAGTACCATGGGGTGTTGCACAACTTTGGGCAAGTCGTTAATATATGCCAAAAACAGCAAGGGACCCATTACGCTACCCTGCGGCACACCACAAAGGACAATAAGCAACATATTCGACCTACATGTGATAAATCATTGATTGATTGAGGATTGATTGATGGCCAAAGATAATATAAAATACTTGATTATAAGTTTATATCTCAGGTTTATATACTCTTTGTTGATAGCCAGTTTATTTAGTCTTTGATAGCCATAAAGAAGAAGACATTTCTATTGATTTCTATTTGATTTCTATTACGTTTACGAAGGACACTTTTTCAATTTTTATTTTTCTTATGTAATTAATGGTTTTTATAGTGTAATTTTATTTATTTTGATGAAATACTTTATTTTCGTATTTATCTAACTTTTTTACAACTCATTATGGCGAATCGTGGCAAACCCAAGGAGTTGGCAAGTTTCTCTTCTTTTATTCTTTGAGTAATATTATTACTTTTTTCAGGTTTTATTCAGTGTTTTATTTAGTTCTCAACTGGTTTCCCATCTCAAGTATGGAAACAATCCATATTCGTCTTACAGACTTGGAATAATGGGTTATTCGCCTAATCTAAGCTATTAATTTGACATTCCCTAATTGTTTTGAATAAATTGGCTGTCTGGCATGGTCTGGCGTCTGGCATAGGTATATATATATATTAATAAAACATTTATTTCGGACAACAAAAAGATCCATACCTATACTTATCGTTAGTACCTATCACACAATTTACTTAAAGCTATTAGTTTCTTCATACTATACACATTTATATACATACACTAGTGCATATAGATAGATAGATATCGGGAAGGCATCGTCTGCCGACGCTATAGGGAGGCGAGACCGACGAGGAAGAAAATCCCTAGCTAGGCTTAAGTTAAGTTAGGTTAGTTTCATAAAATGTTATGTATCTCTAGTTTTAAGGTATTTGTCAATATGGGTTTTATACCTGAAATAAAAAGATTATTATTATTATTATTATTATATAGCCTCCTATTACACAAAATGGAGTACACACCTATTGGATAAATGGCTAAAAATGGGCACATTTTTGCCTTTACTGCCCCGTATGGGAAAAGGCGTGACGTCATGGTATGATTGTTTTCTACCCAGGATCCGGAAGAGGAGCTAAGACGCAAGTTTCGCGCCAAATGCCGGTTGCGCGCGTGCATACGCCTCGCGATGGCCAACGCGTATTGGCTGATCGAAGGGGTGGAGCAGTATGAAGGGGTGGAAGATGTCAAGAGGAGGGTTGAGCAGGCAGTCAGGTCCAAGGCCAAGGAGAAGCAGCTTTTGTCTGTAGACGTTAGTTTATCAATATAAAGCACTTATCCAGTGGAGAGCGCATAGATACATTTTCCTTTGAAACACAACTCACCAATTTACGGGCGGCGGGGGACGAGGTCACGAGGTAAGAGAGCTGTGATTGGTCAGCCGCTGCAAAACTGTCTGGCGGCATAGATTGCGTACGTTGGATACAACTAACGTTTGGCGAGCCGCATTCCCCCGCAGGCGCAGTCAATTGGATATATAGTCTCTGTACAGATGAATGATCGTGATCATGGTTATTCTTGATCATTTTGTATTAAAATTGACGGATAAAACTGGCACATGTAGCTCATCGAGGCCGTTTGGAAATGACCATAATAATGTTACTGATCCGAGATGTGGATCGATGAAGATTAAGAATTTAAGATAGTTTAGAAGAACTTTGAACTTTCTGGTACCTACTTAGTTAACTGTATATTTTATTGAACACAGATAAATAAATAAAAACATAGGTCTGTCGGTTCTATACAGTGGAGCTTATCTCAATAAACGGTCAAGTGCGAGCAGGACTCGCGGACCAAGGGTTCCGATCACGCTTGGAGATGTAACCTCGTATAACTGTTGTTAATAGGTTTCTACATAAAAAATAGAGTCTGATGTCATCCATGTAAACCAAATTAAATATTTTTGCAGAAAGATTCGTCCGTCCGTCCGTCTGTCTGTCTGTCTCATGAACCGTGGTAGCTAGACAGTTGAAATTTTCACAGATGATGTATTTTTGTTGCCGCTATAACAACAAATACTAAAAAACAAAAGAAATTTAATATTAAGGGGGGCTCTCATACAACCCTTCGTGCGCGAGTCCGACTCGCACTTGGCCGGATATTTCCTTTTAAGGATTGGAACCCTAAAAATTAAATTTCTTGCGGAAAATTTTGGCATGACAGGATTTTTTAAAGTTCATGCTCTATATTTATTTTTTTCAGGATAAAGCATTGCTAATGAAACCGGCCGATGATAGAACTGAGGAGGAAAAGCACTATCTGTACAGAATTATCGGCGGCCTAAAATGCTTCAAAAAGTATCCAAATGTAAGCAGTTTGCATTATCTTTAGCATGAGAACAATGCTTCCGATTTTGAAGGCACGGACAACTAGCTGCTCTAAACTATTTTGAGAACTAATATTAGTTTGAATTACGTTAATCGGTATTTGGGAGTCACGTTCTCTAAACGCGATCTAAGAATAGTTGTCGATTTTTTTTCACACTATACGCATTAGCGCCCACAGGGACAGTTCTGAACCACAATGTATCTTTTTATTTCTCGATTATGTTTGGAGAATCGAGATTATTTTATCAATGGATAATTAAAGAACCCATTAATTAAAATTACATGTTATTACTGATTTAATATAATAGAAGCATTTTAAGCTGCTTTTGATCAAATTTGTAACATCTATCGTACATTATTAACATGAGAAAACTCATTGCAAATAAACTACAATTATGTTCAATCAGTTTCCGAACGGTTAGTTAGAGCGGTTGGCGCTATGTCAAAACGTCAGTCAACATTCATTTCAGTTTTACGTTCGGCTAAATTATTTATTTTCTTTCAATATAAGGTGGAAATGTGAAAGATTACAGACAGCAAAGCACAAAAGCAGCATCATAGTACGTCTACCTAACTTCTTTGCTCCATGTCTTATAGAAATACGTACCTATGTTGCGAATTTGCGATGTTGAGTGAGGTGTCGTAATTTGTGTGTATGATTGTGTTTTAGCCCAATTATGAGACAAATATCCACCAAATATCACAAATTCTTGCATCATCGGAAGTGTAGGTGCCTATACTGCTATAATCGATCGTCATAAATGGCACAAAAACTGCCAAAATGCACTCCAAAACGCTGGGTCTAATTTGTTTGTTTTTGCAGGGTTTATTTTGGATTATTGCATACGCCAGCATTAAAAGCATGTGATCAGCCTACACGACTTATTATACCGTATTAGAGATATTCCTATCGAACTACAAAGTGGTATGTATCCATAAAATATATTCCATACTTATAATTAGTTTCAGATCTCTGTTTCAAATGGCATGATATAATAAGTATGTTTGACAGTATTGATCCCTTCTGTAACATAGCATGCGTAGTTACTGACCATGACACAAGCCTCTAAGTGCCTATCAGATGCACATTTCACAAGTCTGTCAAATTCACACAGTAAATTCCAGAGAACTTTAATATATTGTCAAGTGGCCGCTAGGCATGCATAATCTTATTACTGAAGCAACATCATAGCGTCACAGATTCATACGGATCAATTCAATGTACCTATAACAAGAATCCATTCAAGTTGAAATCCCGACTTAGTCCATTCTAATTACTATTATGTATTCTTATTCATTCGGAAGCGAGACCGAAGAACAAAATCCCTATTGTTTATTTTATTATTGTCTAGTTTTCATGTCGTTTCATGGGATTTTTATGTCCTGAAATAAAGATTTATTGTATTTCAGGATTGCAGCATACACAGGCACTTACAATGGATACCTAATGTGGAAACTATCCATCCAGCTTCCAGCACCCAATCTTGAATAAATGCCTAAGCCATTAACATAAGTGGAATGCAGAGTTTTACTAATAAGGAGGTTTGCATAAGGCTACCTGTGCTGTGGTCCTAGCTATGCTAGTAGGTAAAGTCTTCACAAAATAAAAGGCCCGTTTTGACAGTTCATACCCATGAAGTTTTAACCCCTAATGCATAGGTAATAAAAGCCAACTGGTGCATACAAGCTAACCGTACAAGTTGCATCTAGGAAAACTGCTTCTATTACCTATGCATTAGGGGTTAAAACTTCATGGGCGTGAACTGTCTAAGCGGGCCTTTTATTTTGTGAAGACTGTAGTCACATAAAACTACTTTCTTTGTAATGGTATTTATTATGAATAAAGACTTCCTTGTTTTTCTGTAATTATAAATGTGTTTTGTAACAGTGAATAAAGTGATTTATTTTATCTATCCATCTTACTTTACTTTAAAATATAATTAAACAGGTTCGCCTAGTGTATGGGTGTTTACATAAGAACCATTTTGATAAATAAAGAATTTGTGTTTATGTAGAATAAATATAATTAAATTAAACTACCTATCATAAATCCATACAGAGCTTTGTCAAAACATAAATATCCAAAATTAAATCAAAAATGTTAAATAAATAACATACCTAACATAATTTACCCATATGTAAGTACAGTATTCTCCAACAAAGTCTGATAACCTTGAAACATTGGATGATTTTGATATAACCAAGGAGTTTAACTGAAAAGTAAGTAAGCAATCCCCTTTTATTATAATTATTAACCGTTAAACTTTAATATAGTTACTTGGATTTATCAAAACCATGAATATCTTTCAGTCAACTTACTTATTTGTTGGGAAATAGTGTAGTGTACATACCTTGTTGAAATGAAATGAGTTTTTCATCAAATAAATATCCTTTTACATAGTCAGAAGTATATAATGGGCACAAAATACAGAGATTGAACATTTAAATCTTGATTTTGAATAACTATGCAGTACAGAATGTCCACAAAATACATTTTCATCTTCATCTTCAATTTGATGTAGGAGTTGCCTTGTACTTATTGAAAACATCAAATGTTGTTGTTCGGGGGCTTGAGATTGAGATAACTTCTGACTTTTTTCTTTGTGCATAGGTAACTGTAAAGAAAATGATTCTAGTTTAGTTAGGTGAGTACATGGAAAAATGGGTACCCTCCCTACCTACCTTGTGATGGGTGTGAAAGTTATCAAACTGGGCTTTCTTCAATTAAAAATTCAGGGTCAGTTGATCAGGGTTTCCTTGGTGTATTATCTAGATTCTAGAATAATTTTAACTGCTATTCAGATAGGTATCCCTAACAAATTGATAGGTAACTATATAGGTATACTTTTGAGGGTCTGTATGAATGAATTTCAACCAGTTTCAATTCCATTTCAATTTAGGAGAAGGGTAGGGATTGATAAGGTGTTTGCTACACGGTAAGTATCCTATTGTGGGAACAACAGGAGCAATGCAAGTAGGAAATGTTACGATGATAAGTTGTTGAATTACCTATCGAAATTGCACTCACTTACCTCTAAATAGTAGGTATCAACAAGTAGGTATTCTGTCCAGCTCATGCCAGACACCTTTGCCCTGGTCTGACTGTGTCGTAAGGTAAGTAGATACACACAAGATCACACGTACATACTTTTAATGTTGCAGAGAAATGAAGCTCGAAAAATAACCAATCGAGATTTTCAGCCCCCAAATTAAACGTCAAAACGTTCCGTTCGTCTAAATATATGCTAATTAATATTGAAATTCGACGGAATTCTCAAGAAAATCACATTCTATAACCCACAAAAATAAATTTCCCAGTAAACTATTTTTAATTGCCACCAAAAACCATGCCAATTATGTTTAACTGCTATCTGTCAAAAAGGAACTAAAATTGGAGAGGTAAAATGCCTTCCGAATACGAAATCGATACAAATTGGCAGACACTAAACTAGACAAGTTAAAATTAACTTTTAAAAAGAAAAAATAATTTATTTTGGCGCCTTCCAATTACCGATTAGAGCTAAGCAACTAAGATGACGTCATGATGACGTTTAGAGAGCTTAGTTCCCCTTTTAGTTTAGTGCATCTGCCTTCAAAATCGGAAGCAATATCCGCCGATTCCGTAGCTCTATCACTAAGTACTCTCAAAAAGGAAACAATAAACCTTTCTCATGTATCGATGAGTAATTCATAATTTCTTTATTGTACTCACATGACAGTAAAAATAGCTTATGATAGAAAAAAATGTCCAAAGGCAAGCGAGTCCAAATTATGTATAGATTGTTAATCAAGGGGCGTAAGAGAGCTATTTCGGAACAAGATCCAATTTGGCGCCCGTGTGCTCTAGGAGTGGGTCGTCTTCGATTTTTTTCAATGACGAAACGAAACTGGTTTTCCCGATTCGAAAACGGGTTTCCAAAACGGTTTCGTTGGCGACTGGTTTTGATTTGAAGAACGAACTTGAAGCGGTCGGTCTAAACCAGCCGGAGCGAAAACAGTCGGTGCGCGGACGGAACGAAAGCGGTCGGCGTCAAACCGGTCGGTGACAAACAGGTCGGCACGAAAGTAGTCGGTGTTCGGACGAGACGAATGAACTCAAAGCGGTCGGCGCTTAACCGGTTGGTGCTGCCGACTGGTTTAGAAGTACTGCTTTCCGGAGAACGAAAAACGAGTTTGTCGTTCCTGGCACGTAATAGTTGGTTTGGTTTGGTTTTCGAGATATGGCAGTTATTATTATGGCATTGCCATCCGAAATGAAGATCTCGCTGAGAGCTGTCACGTCTCCACCATACAAACCGGTGGTCTAGGATGAGTAGTTTCCGAGATATGATCGTTTTTATTTTGACAGCTGTCATCCAAAATAATGATCTCACCTAGTGCTGTCACATCTCTATACAGACCGGTGGTCTAGGATGAGTAGATTCCGAGATATGATCGTTTTTAGTTTGACAGCTGTCATGCGAAATGAAGATCTCGCCGAGAACTGTCACGTCTCCATACAAACCGGTCGTCTACAACCCAACACTTCCTAGACATGTCGCAGAGAGCAAGCTACAGTGCCACCACGTTAGCTAGAGAATGAACGATGGCGCCACCATCTACTCCAAGTCTCCAATTGAACAGCATACACAATGCAAACAAACTGACAGTGAAGTGACGTTTTATTTATTTATTTTTACCAACAGATCTTACACAATACACACAAATAGAAAAAACAGTATGCTATGTGTAGACCCAATTATAGGTGAACACAACATACCTACATTAAAAAAATAAAACAGTTCAAACTACCTGAATCTACTGTTACTAACTATTATTTGCAAAAATAAAAATATTTTTTTTTTTTAAAACTAAGTCACTTGGCAAAAGCCGCAACAATTTAATTTTTAAATTTACTAAGACTAAGATTAAAAATGTCAAAATCGTTGGAGTGACATAACTTATTGTGAGATCGAGAAAGTCTATTAGTTATACAATTATACCCAACATTGGTTCTGGACAAGTTAACGTAGAATGGACGATAATTAACAATTCGAGCATCTTTGCGTGGCACTACCAACCTGACCTTCGAGAGCAACTCCGGACAAACTACACCACCCTTTAAAATTTTATATAGCAATACTTGGTCCGCTACTGATCGTCTATTTTCTAGTGACATGAGATTAAAAAACTTCAATCGGTCCTCGTAAAATGGCAAGATGGACAGTTTTTTCTGATGCACGGACAAAAAGAATAGACGTTTTCATAGGGCATCAGTAGTTCTGCCTTGGCTGTTCTCTAGAACGTGGTTCTAAAGTGGTGGATCTGGATAATTAATAAAATAAATAAAAATCGGTCAAGTGCGGGTCGGAATCGCACTCGAAGAGTACCTTATTATCGTATACAAAACAATAAAATAAAAACAAAAAATAAAATTAAAAAGGCTCACGAGGATTTGAACTCACGACCTACGGATTGTGAGCCTATATAATACCCGTTGAGCTACCTCAACGATGTAGGTTGTCGCGAAATATACCATCATATTAAAATGCGTGGGTGTATCAAAACAATTCTCTTGTATGAGGACCCCCTTTAATTTGTAATATCTCTCGTATTTCACTATTTGTTGTTGTTGTGGCCACAGATATACACATTCTGTGAAAATTTCAACTTCTAGCTTTTACGGTTTGTGCTGTAGACAGATTCCCCTACTTTACATTTGAAAGCACTGCATTCAGGTTGGAAAGTTTCAAAACTTTGTTTACAAAAAACTACATACAATTTGACAGTTCTCGTGTCATACTAAGGTACAATCGCGAATGCGCCACCTAGCGTGAGAAATTGTCAGTTTTCCACCCAATTGCTATTGACCGCACCCGTCGTCGTAGTCGTCGATGGAGGTTTGACATTGGTTAGCTAGCCGTGCACATGCACATTGTGTCAGTGTGCGTACCTAGTCTCCGCTCCACCGCTCCAGAGACTAACACAACCAAAGTCAAACCTTTATCGTGAAATGGTTTAACTGTGATATTACTTTTCCAACAGCATGTAAAAAGAAAGCTTGCAGCAGTAACATATTTCACCTACTTTGGCCCCGGCCGCATCATTGTACGCCAGAACCAGGAGGCTACCGCTCTGTTTTTCATTGTCTCTGGACAAGTTTCCGTCAGCCAAACAGTCTGGGATGGTCTGCTGCAGCAATACAATGAGGTGGTGGTGGCGTCTCTTAATCCAGGAGACATGTTCGGAGAGGTGTCACTCCTGCACAATATTGTGAGGACTGCCACGGTTACGACTACTGGTTAGAAAAACAATCAATTTAAAACATTTATTTTTAAATGAGGAAAAAAGAGCGAGTCTTGTAATAGTGCAATTAGTTTTGTGGTTTCATTGAATCATTCCAACGAGGTCCACTGCACGCACACGTGTTGTAATCGTGTGGCATCAAATAAGTTTTGACTCTGTTCTAACAATACATCGTCGCAGTATATTCTAGCTTTGTAGGTACTCGTAGGTATATTGTTGTACACAAAAGTCTATCCTTGCTGATATATCAAACTCTCTCATCGGAACTTGGTTTGCTGGAAGAGATCTCTTTTTAGAGATAAGCTCGCCTTTGTACACTGTTTTTATTTACTTTTTGTCATTGCAATTAATTTTGTGCAATAAAGAAATTATGAATTATGGAGTCTGAACGTATTTGAATAAATAGCCAAACGTGTGGGTTGCTCAGGGCCTCTGCAATACGGGATACGGCATCCCGCTATGTAGTTTTTGATTTTAAAAGAAATAGAGATCTTCACTAATTTCTTTGCGATATTAATGTATTCGATTCCACGTTTATGTCAAACCTCATGCCATACTTTTCTATTGTTTCCTTGGCTATTTCTAGCGCATCATTATAGCTCTATATCTAGGTATAGTATAGCTCCTTTAGGAACTCACGACTCTGTTGATCGAGAATTATCGATCAAACATTTATACATTCTTCCCTTTCACTTCAATAAAAAAGGACCTTTGTGCATGACAGTATCTTCTGTCACTAGGTCATTGTGAAATGCTGTTACTGATGAAGGAAGACTTTAAAAGTGTCTTGCAAGCGACATTGAAGCTGCATTGGGATGAAGTATCGCGAGCTATGTCCGCTTTCACTTACTTTGAGGGGCTGGATGAGGTAATGACTGCTCGCTCATGTTTTGAAATAATCCACAATTAAGAATATCATCGTATAGAAGTTATCAAGCAGATATCAGTGTATATGTGTCGACGAAGCTTTGAGTAACTCTTTACAAATCTGTGCTTTGAGTGGATTTTTGACATTTTAAATGAGCATTGTAAATAAATGCATGATGTGTAAGATAAATAAAGTCAGTAGATTGATAGGCCCAACGGGTGCTCTTCTAAAAAATAAGTGTGTGTCATTCCACAGGTATCCCTTCGCGAAGGTTGTATAGTAGCAAAGATGAAGACCTACCAGAGAGACGACGTCATACTAGGAGACGGAGTGGGGGTAGCCAACCACGTGTACTTCGTGCTCAAAGGCAACTGCCAGTTGATTGAGACCATACAGGTGCTGGTGAAGACACGATTGGGACGGGAGTTCTATGTCCTTCACGATCCTTACGTGAGTGGTAGAAATATAAATAGAATTATCGTTAGTTGATTCGGTTGCTGAACAGTTTAATAAAATGGCCAGCCTAATTGCCTCGATAAGACCATATAAGACGTTATGGTCGTTTTTGAACACCTCGGGTTTTTAATTTTCAAAGCCTTTAAAAATCATATCTCAACTACTGTGCAACTGAAGACCAAAAATCAACCAGAAACATGTGCAGAACTCCTCCTTCTGCTCCCTTAAAACTTTGGTCCATACTCAACAGCTAAGCTCCAAATTCCCAATCAAATCCTATCTTAACATGAAATACTATTTTTTTTGTTAAATAAATTCCAGGTGCCGCCAAAGAAAAGTGATCATGACATCGATAAATATTTCACGGCCTACAACAAACCTAAGGAAGCGAGTAAAGAGAGTAACAAAGCAACCGCTAATGAGAAATTGCCTATTATAAGCGAATCCAGAAATATCACACAGCCTTCGACTCCCGAATCTAGCAAGGCTGCTACTCGCTCTCGTAGATTCAGTTCTATCGGTGGCGGTGCTTCTATGCTGTTGCCTATAATCAGCAATGCTATGATCGTAGAAAATGATGACAGTAGTCTGCCAACCCGAGAATCCATCAGGTACATTATGGTGTTAAAAGAACATTTAACATAAGCAGTGGTCTTTTGATACGCAACGCAGCGACGCACGTCACTGTCATTAGCACTAGGGCTTTACTAAATATTCCGAAAAAAAGTGAAAAAAAAATTGTCCCCCTCTAACTATTAATGTAAGAAAGTGAAAAATAAAAAATAAATATGCTGTGTATCTCAATACACACTTTCAAAGAAAATTAGTTTGAACAAGATAAAATAAGCAGTTTTTAAGGTATAAAATATTTATAAAAAACCGCAAAGATAACTTTGTCATTCATACAAACACTATGAAAAACAAAGTAATTATTTGCTGGTGAAGAATGATAGTGATATTTGGGCTAGGTGTATCAGTTGTTGGTAACTCTGTATCGACTGATTCTGATTTTACAGATTTAGTGACACACCGACAATACGCAAAAAACGGGAATCTCCAGAACTCCGCACCTATTCTATGCAGGTGAATACGTTGTATCCATTAGGTGTGTTGAGAATAGGTAGAGCTTCATCATTCATCATCAGTCTATGTCCGACTAATAGATGGATTCAATTATAATTGAGGATCGTGACTATTCTTCCTCAATCTATCTCATTACGCAGTGCAGTATCAAGTATTTTTAACCAACTTCACAAAAAATTTTTATTGAAAGGGTTTACCATTTGACCAGGTCAGGATCTGATGATGGGATCCTGAAGAAATCGAGGGAACTCTTCAAATATTATAGGCAGACCTATAGTGAATTTTGTGTTTTTCATAATGCCTCGTGCATTTACTCATGGTAAGCATAATATTGTGATGCGGAACTGATAATGAAGACCACACATGGCCACCACAAATGCTCAATACTATTAGGTACAAATACACTCTACGTCCTTCAAACAACGTGTAAATGAATTAACGCAAAATGAGAAACAACATTATTAAGTATATCATTCTGAGCCACTTTTATTAATATTTTTTCACTTCCCAGTACATTTTGGCCTGAGTGGATCAGCTGATTTGTATGGAGAAGTGAAAAATAAAGTTGCTCTGATCAAATCGGTTTCATAATAAAAGTTGCTCAGAATGAGGTCCCAAACAAAGCAGTTTCTCATTTTGCGTTAATTCATTTACACCTTGCATATTTGTTCTTCGAGTCATTGTGTGATCAGTGTAGTACCAGGAAAAATTACGCATCGAAAAAGTGTTCCAATTGATACACATTTCATCTGAACTCGACACTTTTTCGCGCTGTCAAATATTCCTGCTTGGGACTCTTTGGGCTGAACTAGCAGAGCGACGCGACGACGACGGTGCAAGATCGGAACAAATGGAAATCTGTTCTGAGGGCCAATATACCCTGCTAATGGTGACAGGATGATGATGATCGAGTACCGTTATTACCTCGAGGACCAAATGTAATTAAACAAGTTCAGTTAAAGGCCACGTTGGTTTTGTACAGGTTTGCCAAATGAATCCGGGCGCTACCTTCGGTTTCGGTGAGAATATGCGTGACCGTCGGATCATCGCAGCTTCGCCTGTGGAATGCATGCTAATGCCCAAGGTCTGGCTGCTGCAGAAGAACACAGCCAACATCTGGACACGAATACAGCATTTTCTCGACAAGAAGGCAAGGTTTTCGTCTTTAGAGCAGCTACATTCATAAAGCGTTGTTTTATGAATTACATTAAGGTAGCCCATTAATGTTCCCACCGAGGGGCTCAGGCCTTTACCCGGATCCGAGTAAATTTCTGAATTTCGTAATTTCTTTACTAGTATAGGTGTGTTTATAATTAAATAGTAGGTAGTAAATAAATTTCAATACAATAGCGCCTGACATTATTTAATAGCAAGAGACGACTGACGACGAGATTGAAGGTATTGCCGATTTAGGCACAGACGACGATGGTGCGGAAGCCTTCGTGTGCGAGTCCGACCCGCACTTGACCAATTTTTCTAACTAACTCCTGGAGCGCAAACACATTCGGGTCGAGTCCTTTATTCCTTATTCGCTTACTGTAAAACATAAAACCAGTTTACAGGGTGTTTGGAGTATGGAGCGACAAAAAAAATTAGGGAGTTAGGGAATTCTTTCACTATCAAACTGATTTGATCAGAGCAACTTTATTTTTCACTTCTCTATACAAATCTCCAAACTCCAAACACCCGGTAATTTATGGATTGTCCATTAGACCCTCAGTCTTAGAAAGTCCGAATGAAACGACCGGTAGGAAATCAATAGCGTGATTGTTGGTGATGCAATCATAACAAGGGAAGGTGCCCCATATACTTACTTATATCAGGACTCTAAATGATGTTTTGAAGATAAGTCTGTACTTACAGGTACCGACTAAGAAGCAGGTCTTCAGAAGGTTTGTGGAGGACAGACGCTGGGAGGCGACATGGAAGGGAGTCGTCAAAGAAGTCATCTCTCGCTCCAAAACTGTGAACTGGACTTCGGTACACGATGTGCCATTCTCCATACGGATAGAGGAAATGAGTGATATGCGATTCACATAATTTGTCGATACATATTCAAAATAATTTTCTACCTGTTTACATTATTTCGACTTTGGTGTAAATGTTAATTTCTCACCGCTTGTTACTTACTTACATGACGTATTTCTAATATAATACATTCAATAAATTTTTATTACATACTCAAAGTGGTCAGTTATATTTTGTAATGTTTTGAGTAGGTTCGAGGTTATAGCTTTTTCCTCCCGATATAGAAACCATCGACATATTAGATTTTCCATGGTGCTTGGATTTTCCGTTTATTGCCCGTGGTCCCTATCGTAGTCTTGGATGTGTAAATCAAAGAAGACAAAATTTTGCGTCCATAACATTTTTTTATTAACATTGGTCCAGATCATCTTCCAGGTCCAAAAGGTTTTGGGCCATACCCGTTCGGTTACATCGAGTTATTCCATTAGGTATGTAACTAATGAGACTTTTTTCCCACTAGTTCCATTCGCTCTTTTAATGTAACTACTGGGAATAATAAAAAATATTTATGACCCATTAGTTCCATCAATGTAACTACTGGGAGCCAACTTCCTAGAGTGATTCCCACTAGTAATACTTAAAATTTGTAAGATTTTCCTAGGTATCCTTTCCTTTGATCGAAATTCACACAATGTACCCGGGGCAATTCTGGCGCTCTAGCGAGATCATGTCCTTTGTCGAAATATCGATTTTGAGATACCGAAATCTCTATCAAAAAAAAGAAAGCTATCTGGGTGCACGGCAGTGCACCACCAAGTCGAGCAAGCACAGCCGTACCATCCTTTTCTCGAAGCAATTCAGGCCATATTCGACCCCCCTAAAACTTCGTTGTGGATAAAACAAGAAGCCTGATTTTTCTGTTACTAATTAGGCCTTATATCAACACGATATATTAAATTTTTTATTCAATTTGAACCAGTAGTTTAAGAATTGTAACATGTCAAAGTTTCCTCATTTTGTCACTGACTGACTGACCGATCATCAAAACTCCCAGGCACTTCTAGCAGACATAGAACCTTCAAATTTGGGATATAAATAGTAATTAGTATTCTTATCAAGGGAAAACTTAAACATTTCAAGCTTATGTTATAGTTTTCCAGAAAACCCATCTGCATCAATAACTTTGTAATCTTATATAAAATGTATAGGATTACAAAGTTACATTTGCAGTTTATGAATCAATGAATGCCCCTAGGAAAATATGCCTTTACAAACAAGATTCTATAAACATATTATGTAATACATACATAATATCACGCCTGTTTCCTAGAAGAGGGATACGTACATCCACCAGGGACCACCACTTACCACGGTCCAGGCATACATCCCTCGTTTCCTTTGGTTACCATTATGCTTAAATTATATATTACTAGCTGACCCGGCAAACGCTGTTTTGCCATATAAATAATTATAACACTTAGGGGTATGAAAAATAGATGTTAGCCGATTCTCAGACTACGAAGACAAACACTGTGACACGAGAATTTTATATACAGGATGTAACAAAAAGGGTTTAACTCCCGAATGTATGTGGTTACTATGGGACCAACTTGATCAGAGCAACTTGATTTTTCACTTCTCCATATAAATCAGCCGAGCGCCCAGACCGAAATGTATGGGGAAGTGAAAAATCAAGTTGCTCTAATCAAGTTGGTCCCATAGTAAAAGTTGCTCAGAATGATGTCCCAAACCACATACATCCGGGAGTTAAACCCTTTTTGTTACACCCTGTATATATGTATGATGTACATTCCCGACAAAATGCTTCAAATATAATAAAACTATTCAATCAATAGAACAAATTGCGTTCTAATGCGACGGGAGTGGTAGCAGATTAATCCAATTGCTCGATAGATGGCGCTGCCTGTATTTTAACTCACGCTATGGTTTGAAACCGTCGCTAGCTTAAGTAGCGGAGTTGCTCGCCAGCGATTTCAACTAGTTGTTGATAATTTTTGTATCTGCATTAATTATTATATTTACTAACTATTTGGATTTGTTCATCTAGCACATTTGCCAGAACTAGTAGTCGCAATGGATTCGGAAATAGTGTATGTGAATGACCAACCATGCCCACACCGGATTGTACGGATACCTGGCGATGGGTCGTGTTTGTTTCATTCTTTGTCATTCTCTATGTATGAGAATATTGAGTCGTCGTATGAGATTAGACTTGCTATAGTCGAGTATGTGGTAGCACATTGGGAAGAGTTCCAAGTTTATACTTGTGACGAGCACGGAGACCCCTACATTAACGCTATGTTTTTTATTGTTATTGTAAAAGTACCAAAGGTACCAAATTTTAAAAAGTAGAACTTTACAAAAAGAAGTGAGATCCCATCAAAAACATCCTGTAAAAAATACCAAGTCTCGCAGCTCTGTGATTCTACCGTAAAAAGTTGTGAGATCCATGTTATACCAAGTCGGTTAACTGATTTAGTCCCTACTTAAGGGGCCTTCTGTCTTAAGTTAATACGTAAGATATTTTCATATCTATATTCAAATCTTTTACTTTTTAAATAAAAATATCGACTTGGCCATCGCATGAAGGCACAATGTATCTTCGAAATCATATCTACATTATATTAGGTTGTTTAGAGTATAATTGCGTTCTACACGATTAAAACTTGGTTCCAAAACTAATATATGTATACCTTTAACAAGCGGCAACAATAGAAAATGGAAGACTAGTGCAACAAAATTACTAATGCTCTAGTTATTTTCAGTCCATTAAATTCCAGTACCTTTCACTTCTTTATGCATTCGGAAGGAATTTGATGAAAAACCAGGTTTCTGGCTCTTAGTTCTGTGTGATAGATAACGTATTTGTATATATTTGTTACACGATACATGACAGGACATAAAAACAGAAATAACATGTACCAAGGTCAGCTTATCTCTAAATAGAGATTTTTTCCAGCAGACCCTGGTTGTAAAGGACTAAACAAACTAAGCATGCGATGGCCAAGTCGATATTTTTATTTAAAAAGTAAAAGATTTGAATATAGATATGAAAATATCTTACGTATTAACTTAAGACAGAAGGCCCCTTAAGTAGGGACTAAATCAGTTAACCGACTTGGTATAACATGGATCTCACAACTTTTTACGGTAGAATCACAGAGCTGCGAGACTTGGTATTTTTTACAGGATGTTTTTGATGGGATTCTTATGACTAGCCTTTCAACCAAGCGAGATATCTCGACCCGTTATCGATCGAAAATTTTCGACAGATTTAGGCGGTAACAAAACCGATATCTCGACTGGGGAGATGATCTCGATAGCGAGAGATACGGTGGCCAGGGCGACAGAGTATTGCAGATTGCAGGAGATTAATTCCTAATATTCAAATATATGCACAGACGGCGTTTGATTTGGCACGTCCCGAGTTTGATACTCCTAATCCCAAGTTTATTTAAAGATTAAGGACTTGGGATTAGGAGTATCATACTAGGAAGTATTTAAGTTGTTCAGTTTGGATATTTTTATAATATATTTTTATTTTATTTATTTATTTATTTAAAGTAAATTCATAGAACATGACAGAAAAAATCCAATTCGTCGTACAAAGTATCCAAACTATAAAATAAATTACATTAAACACCACATGAAATTATTTAGTCAGGTCAATTACATACATTCGATTATTCAATAACATTATGTCCATTAGTCATTTGGGTTAATAATTACATGACATGACACCATGACACCATAATTACATGACACCACAACCACCACATTCTCGCACAATATCACTCCATGCTTCACCAAACAGATCATTCAATGGTGCTGCAGCCAAGAGTGCATTGAGGCTCTCCCGCGCCCGGATCAGCGGAGACTGCCGGCGCGCCACTGTGCGGAGCGAGCCGCCCGCTAGCAGCTGGTGCCTACGAGCGCGAAGGTAGTTGTCAGGCACGGATAGCGCGCATACGGCACTGACAAGCGCTGCGCAGTCACTGTCGCCTCGCAACAATCGACACACAGTCAGAAGCTGTTCGGTGTTACGTCTCACCTCTAATGAGTTAAATCCAAGCATACCTAATATAAAAGCGGTTGGATAAAGATAAGGGTAGTATCCAAATTTCCTCTTATATAGGTATCGTAAAAAAGCTTTCTGTACCTTCTCGAGCATAAGGACGTATGAGCTTTCGTGTGGATTCCAAACAACCGAGCTAGATTCAAGTTTGGTTCTCTGTTGTTATATTCAGTATCATACTGGGGGCGTCATACAGCTTGAAATTTCAATCGGTTCATAAATAGATAAAAATATATATATACAACCGAATTGAAAACCGCCTCCTTTTTGAAGTCGGTTAAAAAATTACAGATGACTATTATTGACAAAATTGACAAGTTATTATTTTATCGAAAACAATCATCACGAGATCATTGAGAATTTATTTGCTATAAGTTTAATTTATATATGGTATTCATCTTATTCTGATCAAGTTCAACCTTAATTAAACCGTTCTCAATCAATAGTTTGTACCTAGTAATTTTTGATTGAACTAGGACAATGGCTTCACGCAAGAAAGAATATGAGGTAGTTTACCAAACAACTATTTAGACTTAGCTAAGGACCATTTACTTACACGGAAGCTAGATCCTCTAGAAATATTCTTGATTCATCACTGTTGTTCCATAAAACTGATAAAATACGTTCACTCGAGAGACAGAGCAACGACTCCTTGATTTGTGATGTAAGAAATGTCATAGTTTCATGCCGAGCCTCAATTCCACCATTATTCTACATGTAACTTAACACCTGTAGGTATGCTTAATCGTTTGTTTGTCAGCTCCTCGTCTTGGTCTTATGTCAAGTTGTTCTCAAAGTGTTTTGAGTTGATCTCATCTCTTGAGTTAGGCTGAGTCCAGGTTAAATTGTGACTCAGATGAAATGCCATTAATATATACTATACACGTTACGAACGACACAGGACCTGGAAGACTTGATGCGCCGCAAACTCCGTGCAAAGTGTCACTTTCGAATGCTCGGCCGGTTGGTGATAGCCAACGCCTACTGGATGATTGAGGGAGTTGACCAATACGAAGGGTTTGAGGACACGAAGAGAAGGGTGGAACAAGCAGTCAGGGGGAAAGTTAAGAAACAGCTCTTGAGTGTCAATGTTAGTACAACTTAGTAATTAGTTATTCGTAATTTATTTATGGTAGGTACTACCATTACTACACACAAGTTCAAGTTCAAGTTCAATTTTTTTTATTGACCATAAATTCATACAGATTACTAACAGAACTTACCTATGCTCTAGATTTAAGTAAACCTGTAATTAATATCCTTGATTAATAAAAACTTTGAACTTTGAACATAGTCAACGTCAATATAATGTTAATATTTTTGTATACTACCGCCCGTTCGGATGTTGTGGGCTTAGGGATGGAGCAAAGAAGGGCAAGAAACTCCCCCGTACCTCTTTTTAACCAACTTCCCAACGGAGGAGGTTTACAATTCGTCCGGATGTTTTTTTTTTTTTAATGTACCTGCAGACGGATGGACCGATTTGGATTTATATTTTTTTTGTTTGAAAGAGTTTGCCTTCCCATTTTTACTATGGACCACCAGTTCAGGATCTGATGATGGGATCCTGGAGAAATCGAGGGAACTCTTCAAATATTATGGGCAGACCTATAGTGATTTTTATGTTTTTATTAATGACTCGTGCATTTACTCACGGTAAGCATAATATTGTGATGCGGAACTGCTGATGAAGACCACATATGGCCACCAGAACTGCTCAATACTAGGTACAAAAATACAAGGCGTAGCTGACGGGCAGGCAAGGCAACGCATAGACTAAACCGGTGGATCTAGAGCCATGAAACTTTGTACAGAGGTTCCTTAGTAGCGTGGGGTAGCACTGAGATCGGATTTGACAAAATGCCCTTTTTTGTAAGACAAATATTGTGTTTATATCTGCCGCTGCACACATATACAAAGCAGGCAAACAGAAGAAAAAAGGTACAAAGGCAAGCTTATCTCTAAGAAGATTTCTTCCAGCAAACCATGATGGTAGGAAAGGTGGTGGTAGAGCGGGGGAAGACCAATAAAACTTATGCTCACAGAGCCACTAGTATAGTCTGTTTCACTCTCATGGTCTTTACGAATCCAACGACACCTCATTTGTTAATATCCATCGAGCCGTTTGGGTTGTAGCGATTTTTTTACATTTTAAAACCCCATATCTCCGCCATTTTGAAAAAAATCTAAAAACTGGCACGAGTAAAAAATTCTATTTATTTTTCCAACCTGCTCACAAAATTTCACGAGAATCGGTTCATAAATGCGACCTGTAGAGGAGAACAACCGGACAGACATACGAAAGCATTTTTGCCCAAACCTGAAACGGAGACGCTTCGCTCGCTCGGTCAAAAAGTATTGCTAAGTATTGCCTGTATTTCAGTAAAGCAAGCGATAGTTACATTACATACCTAGTAGGTGTCGGAAAATATGTTGATGTGAATAATTTCGCACAATGTACTGACTGCAAAAAAGTTGATTGATCAACGAATGAATGAATTATAATAAATAACAGCAAAAAACTAGCACAAATTAAACTAATGTAATATCCATAGTAGAATCTTTATAGTAAGTCTCCCTTACATCAACTGAAGTCAAAAATTTACCAAAAATTAAACAATACGAATAATCGGCCAAGTGCGAGTCGGACTCTCAAACGGAGGGTTCCGTACCATTGTACCTAAAAAGTAAATCATCTAATTTAATGACAAAACTGTCGGATAAACCATTTATCTAAAGCTTATGGAGTTACACAACACATTCAAATTATTAATTATATATATATTTTTTTTCATTTCAATTTTCTGCTGAGTTTGCTGTCGCTACAAAATAGAACATAGATTTCAAAATTCTGCTGTCATCTACGTCTCGTTTTCGTTCTTATTCACATCAACAAATCCTGCGACACCAATACTTAGGTAGATGTGAGCAGATTCACAGCTGTCATCTCGAAATTCCCTGAAGCTATCTAATATTCCAGGATAAAGCACTTCTAAATAAGCCAGGAGAAGACCGAAGTGACGCTGAAAAGCATTACCTGTTCCGCATTATTGGAGGTCTGAAATGTTTCAAGCGCTATCCTAATGTTAGTACAACCTTTCATTCATCGTGGAATACTTAGGCCTTTTTTTCCAAAGAACACCGGATTATTACTTGTCCAGGTTGACTAATCAACTTTTGAAATAATTATACCTACTACCCGGTCACAATATCTGTGCACCTGACCTCGTGACGTCATATCGGCGGTCTGGGTACGGTGTGAAAAAAAGTTATTTCGACTAATGTGGAGGTAAAAAAAACTACTAACCTATTCAAATCAATTTATCATTGATGAAGGGTTTGTTATTAAAAAACAATAATTTTGATTACAAAAACATTTATTATTAAACTCAGTCACTATAAATTATTGACTCAATGCCTGACATTGTATCTTCCTCACTCTCACTTTCTGAACTCTCCCCGAACTGTCTTCCCCTAGTGATATTAAAAAATGTGTGATGTTGTCGTCTGCTAGATGATCCTTTTCCCAGTATTCTCGCTGTAGTCTCTCCACGTGATTCACTTCTTTTTTCCAGTCAGCTGGCGTAATTGACTTAATCGCATCTTTTGTAAGTTGTTCTATTTTCTTTTCCGATTGGTCAATGTTTTTATCTGCCACCCTTTGCTTTACCAAGTTCCATATAATATTCGATAGGGTTTAGGTCATTAAAATATTTCTTAGATATGTTCTCCCACCTTGAAAATTTAGGTCTCTCTTAACTGCTGCCAGAATTTTCTTCAAAGTTGGGATTTCTTTTTTTACGGCATAAAAACTGTTGATGATATTTCGTATTGCGCAAATGTCAAAATCATCTACTTCGATGCGTTTTTTGTACTGTTTACGCTTCTTACCCGGTGTCGATAATTTTGGTTCTGGGTGGGTTTCTAAATTATTACTAGTACTTGGAGTCGGACTAGCGCCCGGCAAAGTAGGTGGTTGTACTTTGGCTTCATTTTTAATTTTCATTAGAGTCCTCTTTGATATCCCAGTTGCAGCACAGGTTCGTTTCACCACTTGGTCTACAGGTATGGTGTACTGTTTATTTGCTTTCTCCGATTCAAAAAACTTGAGCACTTTCAAGATTAGATTTCTTGATTCGCTGTGTATTGTTTTTCCCATGACTTCAGTTTAACAGCTACAACAATTTTAATAACAACCGAACCAGTCCAAACTTAACAGTAAACAGTCTAAACTTAACAATAAATAATAAATAAAAAACAAAACACCAACAAAGCGAAAATATCAAAATTATCAGGACGTGTATCGGCAACGAAGATGCTAACCGTACTGTCGCACCGGGGAGTGCGCGGAGAGGTGACAGGGGAAGCGGGAGAGGCGCCGCATTCCACCGAGGTGCACAGATATTCTGACCGGCTAGTATGTTACAATTATTTGTTTAAAAAAAATAAGACTACAATAAGCCACAAAGCCACTGAGCCACGTCTTCCCAAAACCAACATTTACCACCGCCCCTGGTTAATCCTAAGATGTACCAGTTTCTAGTGGTAATAAAAGTCCGAAATATTGTGTCTCTTTTCTTCAATTCGGACATTTACAAACACAGGTCGATAAATCATAGGATATACCGGTAAATCCTAGGATTTACCGTATTTCGGGCTTTTATTATTTAACACATACATTCCGTTCTAGACATTTTGCTGGCCATAAGAATGTCCGCACCTTGACTTTTATACTGGAAATCAAAATTGAAAACTCCAAAAGGCCTTTATGTAGGTACTAGCACAGAATTAGTCTACTTTATCATAATCTTCTATCCTTGTTTAGCTTGTGAAAAAGAAGCTAGCAGCGTTAACCTACTTCAAGTACTACGGTCCCGGCCGCTGTATAGTACGTCAGCATCAGGAAGCGCATGCGATGTACTTCATAGTCACTGGTGACGTAATCGTCAGCCAGACTGTATGGGACGAGTTGCTGGAGAAATGGACGTCTGTGGACGTTGGCGTGATGCACCCAGGAGACATGTTCGGGGAAGTCTCGCTGTTGCACAATATACCGAGGACTGCTACGTGCACGACTAATGGCAAGAAACCCATCATGCTTTTATTTCCACAGTAGTTTACAGTGATGTAAAGGTATACCCAAAGATAATATAATATACTACGTAATGGTATACCTATTCGATATTTTCGGTGGGCATGAAAATAGATCATTTGCTTAGCAGCTCTATCGTGTTTCAATCGGAGTTCTTTGAAACCTTTTAAGCAACATCTTTAAAACTTTTTTTTTACTGTAGAGATTTAATCCTTCTGTTGCAATTTGTTGTAGGTGCGGTAACCTTGATTACTTCCTCAAAGAGAGTGGGTTGAAAATCTACGACCAAACTGTTATCGCAGAATTCGAACCGTGTGACCTTTTTTAGATACATTTATTTAAACGTAGGTTTAGCACAGATTAATAAAGTGGGTTTAGCAAGGCAGTACTTTGCGGTTTAGTCACAGCCATGTTCTCCCTAGGTCACTGTGAGCTGTTGGCGTTGATGAAGGAAGACTTCAAGAATGTTCTGCTTGCATCTGTGCAGGCGCAATGGGATGAAGTACGCCGTGCTCTGTCCGGCTTTACATACTTTGATGCTTTGGACGAGGTAATGTGCTTAGTATTCACTCACATAAGTAAAGTAAATGACATTGGGAAGTTTCTGACCCAAAACCTGAATTTTGCGTACACGAATGAAACCTGTGGTAGGCTCTAAATAATAACATAACGTCCTTAAAAATTGTGCAATTTTTTTTTCTATCTCATGGGAATGCTGAAAAAATTACTTTTATGTGATGAATTTCGTGGACCGCTGTGGGTATTTTTTTCCATAGTTAATGACCCAAACAGATGATTTTTTGCGCTCACCAATGGAACATAATGGTAATTATAAGATAATTTAAGGTCCTTTAAAATAGTGCAATATATTTTGTTATCTCATTGAAATATTGAAAAAAAAATACATTTATGTGATGAATTTCGAAAGCTAAACTGCTAACTGATACCTACGTTTGTTTGTATGGACCGGTTGGGCCATTATATCGCAAGATTCCCATTACCCACAATAATGCGCTTAGTCCATAACAAGTAGATGTCTCAGGCTGTATAAATAAGCCATAATTCATATCTGTACGCCAGTGGGTAATTTTTCCATAGTAAAGATCCCAATGTCCTTTAGCCCAATACGGCTGACGGACAGACGGAGGGACGGACGGACGGACAGCGAAGGCTTAGTAATAGGGTCCCGTTTGGCACCCTTTGGGTACGGAACCCTAAAAATTAGGGAGAGTGGCAGCAGTGGGACATTAAAATACAATACAAAATCATTTATTGTTAAATAGATTTACAACTGTTTAAAGTATCCCTAGACCCCACACTAGGATTCCCTGTGTCGTGGGGACTAGCCTCTTTCGTCTACGACGGTCTTGGTTTTATATTATCTTATCTGAAATACATTGCAGGCTCATAATACTATTACTAATAACCCGCATACTTACGGCCGTTTGCAATAACCTATCTATCCTCAATCTGCAGATAGATAGCGTAAAATTTGACATAAGTTCCATAGCGCAACTGTCAAATCTAACTCAAGTAATGTGAAAACCATGGATAGATAGATTATTGCAAATGGACGTTAGTAACTAACGAGTTATCTTAGCTACTAACTAATTAGGTACATTTTGGATTGTTACAGCAATCACTTCGTGAGGGCTGTATAGTAGCTAAAATGAAGTCCTATTCAATTTCTGAGACAATTTTGGGTGATGGTGTTGGAGTACAAAATTATGTCTATTTCATTCTCAGCGGTAAATGCCAGATGATAGAATCCTTACAAGTGATAGTCACAAGTCACCTCGGCCGTGAATATTATAAGCTCTATGATCCATATGTAAGTTAATGCAGAATTCTCACAAAAAGGGATTTCGAGCCTGTATTTTACGCGCGTGTCGATCATACAACAATCAAATTCCAGTTGCCAAAGGAAGAAAGCGAAAAAGATATTTACGAAAAATACTTTAAGGGCAAGACTAAAGTTAGCCTAGAGGGTAGACCGCCATCTACTTCAAATGAAGGGAATAACGTGGAAGAAGCTGCACACCGGGAGAGCGTCGATTCAAAAGTACTTATAGATATGAGTACCAGAAAAGTGTCCATAGTACCAGGCGAATCACGACAGTTTGAATCGACTCTTTTTAACAGTAATGAAGAAAACAAAAGTGACAAAGAGGCAGTATCTGAATTGAAACCTGAAAATAACGAACCCGTAGAAAGAAGTGGTTCAGTAAGGTCGTATATTATTTCACATTTACGTATAATATGGGAAGGTCTATAGGAAGGTAATTCTAATATGAATGTAATTGTGTAAATTATTAAACTTACAGTACCGAAGTGGATACGAAAGACACGGCGAAAGTTCCCAAGGACATGAGGACATATTTCATACAGGTGAGATTAATGGCATCTACGGGAATATAGTTTATTCTGTTGCTGCTGGGTAACGTTGTGCATCGGGGGTTGACTGAGGATCTCAAAAAATAGACACAATAAATAAGGTTATCGAAAGGTATGTATGAAAGCCTATGCATGAATGGTCATTTCAATACCATTTGATCTTGCTTTATTTTGAGTAAAATTCTGTCATTGACCGCGACTTCAGTGGGATATTTAAATCCCCAGGTATGTCAGTACGACGTAGGTGCAACGTTCGGTTTCGGAGAGAATATGAGGGACCGTCGCATCATAGCGCTGACTCCCGTTGATGTTATGCTGATGCCGAAGGTCTGGCTGCTGCAGAAGAACACGGCCAACATCTGGACCCGAATAGAGCATTACTTGAATAGGAAAGTAAGTAGGCTGCTTAGACATCATGCAAAAACATCGGTTGGAAAATCAGTCTTTTTGCCTGAAGTTTCGCAGGCACTATGATGGAAATGTTTTTCGAATCGAAAAATCATTCTAGTTCAGATGAAATTAATCCTAAGTCTTAACCCTAAGTCATTGAACATTTATTTATTAAAGTAAATTCGTACAACATCACAGAAAAAATCCAATTCGTCGTACAAAGTATCCAAACTGTAAAATAGATTATTACACCAAATGAAAACAACATAATGTTCGATTCGAATACTTTTTCGATGCGTAATTATTACTTCGCGTCATCCACCTTTCGCGCGCCCTTACGACTCTCTGCTAGTAAAAATTATAATATTTTGTTCCAGATATTATCAAAGACTAAACTCTTCCGCGAGTTCGTGAACCAACGCGCTTGGATGAATTACAAGGACATGATAGTTTCCGATGTGGTGTCTCGGTCCCACGCGGTGAATCACACCACGGTACACGATGTACCTTACTCCATTCGGCTGGAGGACATGGCTGATATTATGTACTCTGGGGATAAACGGACCGGCCACTGAAGCAATATCACTATACGGATGTACTGGCCCCCAATTCTACAAACGAATCGCAAGCCAATTGCTATAGCGAGGGTGCAAGTTGTAGCCGGGCGAGTACTATTATCTCTTCTGTGGCCGGGCGGAGGCGCGGCAGCGCGGCACATCTCGGCGCTAGTGATGTTGCATGCAATAGCGATCGTTTCGCTATCGATAGTTGGCCTTAAGAGACCGGTGACCGCGTGAATTTCCCATGCAAACATAATACAAAAATGATTTGAATTTGAGAAATAGTTTAAAGTATTTAGACTATTAATCGGATTTATGCACTGTTTACGCAGGTTCCTGGTCTGTGTACCAGGGTTTCTCTTCAACCTGAAATACAGGTGTCAAACCTAGCTCAGGGGTCAAGGATCCCTTTATTATGTGACTCCATATGTTTGAGTCAAATAAATAAATGTTTAAATGAATAAAAATTGAGTAATTTGAATAAGAACCTTGGTATACGACCAGGAACCTGTATTAATCCGATTAACAGTCTAAATGCTTTGAACTAGTTCTCAAATTCAAATCATTTTTGTATTACGTTTGTATGGGAAATTCACGAGGTCACCGGTCTCTTAAAAAACGGGGTAGCGGGTCGCTTACGGATAGTGTCTATAGCGAGAACGCGAAATTGTTTTGTTTGTAGCACGCGCGGCGCGTCGTCTGCAAGTCAAAACAGGTTTTATTTGCGTCCTTGCTATTAGCCACTGGCACGCAATTCGATAGCGCGATAGTCCTACTGAAAATATCGACATGAAATAACAATATATCAATAGTAAAAATTTGGCGAGACTATTGAACTTTGTCGATACAATCGATTCTATTGATACTATCGAAGTACGATACTACCGATAGTAAGTCGATACTTATCTATTATCTATCTGCGTGTTTCGATAGTATCGATAGTTTTGTTTTAGTAACTATCGACGTATTTCGATACTATCGACTGGAAATAAAACGCCACCTGAGCTTCGATCACGAACGGATGACAGCGCTTAAAAAGTTTTCGATAACGCATGAAATTATATTAAAGACTTATTCTTTCACTGACTTTTTGCTTTTCGAAAATATTGTGTTGAATAGGTACTTTGTTTGTGATTGGGCTACTGGTCGGTAACACAGGGACGTACGCAAATATAACTAATTAATGGACTCCGAAATACCGCGAATGTATAATAAAAAGATGGGATAATAGATGAACTTTTCAATCATTTTTAGGAGCAAGCAATAGTGTCGTAAAACATTATCGATAGAGCTAAACTATCGATAGCATCGATACTATCGACACTCTTCCTATCGATACTATCTATAGTGTTTATACTGATACTATCGATAGTATCGATACTATTAGTCTTCAGCAATAGTATTCCTTAATAATCAATCGATACTATCGATAGTATCAAGAGTATCGCCATGGGTCGATGGTTTCGATAGGACTATCAATAGTATGATCGATTTTCAATGCTACGATAGTATAACGATACTATCGATAGACTATCGCTCGCAGCATCACTACTCAGCGTCTAACTCGTACTAAAGACCGTCGCCAAGCATAATACCGGATTTCTGCACCCCCGCTATAGCAATTGGCATGCGATTCGTTTGTAAAATTGGGGACCTGGATGACCAGCTGCCAGGAGATTAGTTCGTATACTTTCGTGCTATGGTGCTTTCCTAAAGAACGAGACTTACCGATACAGATAGGGACGGGCGCAACCTTGTGTATCTGGAAATAACTGAAAATCGTGTCTCAACAAGGTCTCACCACACGAGAACTATAATGCCTCCATCGTCGTTTTGGTCAACCTTGCAGTATCTATAAAGTAAAAGTCGGTACTTGTCAGGGTAGTAACACGGTAGTAACGATTACGCCAACTAACTACCTAACTAATTTGTCACAACCATCATGCAACCATCTCTTGCTACGATTTCGTCCATTAGTACAAACATGGTACAAAGGTAAATTACTTCATTTTCAATTTATTTATTATCTCTGCCGAATACCGAATATTTTAATTTTAATTTGTTCTAAGATTTATTATTTTATTTTAAGAATGGATTGAACAAAGTCCCAATAATAGTTTCTTATTATTATTATGCATCATCATCATCATCATCATCATCATCATCATAACCGGCAGCTTGTCTCCGGCCACTGCTGGGTAAGATTGTTTTTGTTTTGGAGAAAGTTAGAGTTATGAATTTTGTGATTTACCTACATACTTACCTATTTCAGAATAAAGGTTCTTGCATAATGTTTTAAGGTTTTATTTATCTTTTGATACAAAATGTCTAAGAAATTCAAATACCTGTCTGTTAGTTGTCAGCAACTAGAGGCAGAGAGTATAGAGATTGTTACACAAGGCTTTATTGTATTTAGTTTAATTTTAAACTTTTTTATAATGATAAAATAATATCTACCTATGGATGTATATGTGTCAAAATGTATGCTATCTGAAATAAATATTTTGATGAATTGAATTGAATTTATTAATCTGTGCACATAAGGGGAGGGCTAAAACCACAGTATACATACATATAGAATCAGCTGATTTGTATGGAGAAGTGAAAAAAAAAATACATATAAATAGCAAAAAAATATTAAAAAATATATCGTGGTTGTTTTTCTATTTTCTCTAAAATTATTTAAACCTTTCAAATATATTTTTAATAAACTCAATACCCGTGTTTTTACACCCTAAATCCCGTAGTTCTAAAACTTACAACTATAATCTACGATTATGTATTCAAATCTGATAGGCGAATTTAAGTACTAACGGAGGTCGGAGTATAGCTATACTCCACGGACTATATTAACGGACATATTATGTCCGGACAGAAGATGTCTCGTTCCATGTCCTTTCCTTTACAGGGAGGGACTGGATTTGCGCACGTCTACTATTATGGAAGACATTACACACCACATATTATACTGTAATAATTGGAAATTATCTTTATTATTATGCCGAGTAGAAATGCAAAGGCTGTTTTGTCACAGAGTCTATTTTTTATTAGGCATCATCAGATGGAGGTTGTTTCCAGCAGTAGCAAGAGTATCAAAAGCAAATGCTACGGGCCCCGTGTATCAACGTTTTTGACCAAAATGTATTTAGTTCAGTTAGATAGAAGTGTTTACGCTTTTCATAAATGATTCTCTACAATCTTGATTCCCGAACATTAAAATTGCCTTGCTCTTTTTTGGGGGCGGGCGGCTGGCTCCGCCCTAGTGTTCCTAAATTTCAGCGGTCCCAGGAATTTCATTCTTTGGACTAAACTTTTAATTCATGTGCAGTTTTACACAGAATACTCAGATGTAACAGAAATGTAATCGTAATTCTAGCCATGATATTTATTGCCTTAACACTCTTATTATATTTCAGGGCACCCAGGAATTTCATACGGACGGACGGACGGACGGACAGACGGACAGACAGACGGACAGCGAAGTCTTAGTAATAGGGACCCGTTTGACGCCCTTCGGGTACGGAACCCTAATAACAGATACAGATACAGATCAGATGAGCGCTAGGCCCGAAATGTACTGAATTAACCCGTCAAGTGTTTAGCGTACACCCGTATGAACGGCAAATTTTTGTATCCTTGAGTGCTTAGCGTACAGACGGGTGTACGTTAGACGGCCACACTGATTTGGCTCTATAAATCTATGACCATGGCGTTCTCAATGCCCAAAATTCATTGTTTTATTGGCCTTGGGTCATTACGATTAATTTCTGTCAACCAATCAAACTGCATGTCTTAGAAAAAAACGAAATTCTCATAGAAAACAAATCAAACCCGCTTGCCGAACGCCATTTGTCTATTCCGTGAGGTGACTCAGTTGTGTTGTGTTGGCGAATAAATGATTTCGAGAAGGAAAAGTTGAGTGTTTCTTATGTGTTATATATACTGGAAAAAGTGTGTAGATCATGTTTCTAATAACAGTTTTGTAATATATGATGGCAAAAGAAGTGAAAAATGTCCCGAACTTTCAGTCCGAATCGCACGGCGCGTATGGCGGTTGCTGACATTTTATCTCTTCGGGTTTATTATTCATTTATAGCTTTATTATGGTGATTTGGAGTGTGAAAATTGTGTAAACAGTACTAGATAATATGCAGATCATATTATAAGTGTAAGTTCAGTGCTAGTGAATAAATAATTAGTGAAAATAGTCATAAACAGTTCAAAGTAGTATCAAAATAGCGGGAAAATGAAATTCATCTCGTCATTTGAAAACATGTAAGTTTTTATTACAATAACAACTATAATAATCGGATAGGAAATTTCATGCAGATTACAGTGATATATAATACTTGTTGAATAATTATGTCGTAACTTCTCTAATTTGAGAAATACGGAATCTTGGTCGAAAAAATAATTGCATCGCGAAATGGCCTGACACGCGAGCCACTTCTACCCGGCGCCCAAAGCCAATCGCGTGACGGGTTAATAAAAATAAAGTTGCTCTGATCAAGTCGGTCCCATAGTAAAAGTTGTTCAGATTGATGTCCCTAACAACCCTCTTTCGGCTTGTACACCCGTTTCTGTTACACCCTGTATGATCGAAGCCTCATGCCATGGTAATAAAATTCAAAACCCGTAACGAAGAATAGCGTTCCGGAACGCTCTGCGCTGAGGGGCTGGCTGTTGACTTTTCTTGTGAATAGGCCTGTGGAATAGACTTACAATACAAGTATGGATAATTGCCGGTGTCCTCACGGTGTCCTTTGGCGCAAGTCGTTTTTATTGTCATACATAAAAAATATTTAGGAAATCGCACATATCAATATCAATATTACCGCTGGCAACACCTTATTATCATCCAAGGCCGTGAAACCCAATTGAAAAATAAAAATAATGGTTGTTATCTGTGGTGGATTCATTTCGTTCATTTCATTCTTTCAGCGGCGGGCGGTGATTTGACAGAATTTCTGTTTTGTTCTCTAATATTCTCTATTCATTCTTCGATTTCTTCGAGTTTAGAGCGGAAAATAAAAAAAACTACAAGTATTTTCTGTCTTTGTGATCTTTATAAATCCGCAGAATGGTGAGTAGTTTAGTTTTGTCGCTATCGTGTATATAACACGGCAATTAATATGACCACAAATAAAACTTCGAGTCACGATTGTTTTTGCATCTATATAATTGCTGCTATTAAATTAACCTATATAAACTGTTTATTAAATTAACCTGTAGAAGGGTCTTCGCCCAATACAACAATATAGACCCACGAAATTCCTCCTTATTTCTCATAATAATAACTATTTAACCTAAAACTTCATTGGTTCCTTTTCAGAGTTTTGGCCTGCCTTCTGTCAAAGTAGCTCCTGAACATGTCACCAACGTCAAGGTACAGGAGGGCCCTTTCGGGGTGCCCAGCCCCTTTGTCGCCGGGCTCGGAGCCACCAAGACCAAGCTCGGGATGTCGCATCCCCTGGAGGCGTCTGAAAAGAATGTAAGTATTTTAACTGATCATGCTTTAGTTCAGTTCAGTTCAGTTAAAAAAAATTATTGACCATAAAATCATACATATTACTTAGTCAACATCAATATAATATGAATATTTTTGTATACTACTGCCTGTTCGGAAGTTGTGGGCTTAGGGATGGAGCAAAAAAGGGCAAGAAACTGAAGAGTTCCCTTCAAATATTATAGGCAGACCTATAGTGATTTTTGTGTTTTTCATAATAACTCGTGCAAATGCACATGGTAAGCATAATATTGTGATGCGGAACTGCTGATGAAGACCACATATGGCCACCAGAACTGCTCAATACTAGGTACAAATACAATGCGTGGCTGATGGGCAGGCAACGCATAGCCTAATCCGGTGGACCTAGAGCCACGAAACTTTGTACAGAGGTTCCTTAGTAGAGTGGGGTAGCACTGAGATGGGATTTGGCAAAATTAAGTCCCCAAGGGGGGGGGGGGGGATAAGGGGTTACAGCTTTTTTGTATTAAACTCAATCTAATCAAATAGGGTTTGTGGAAGTCGGTTTTTTCTAAAGTTTACTTTTTGTTTCATTTGTTGTAAGACAAATATTGTGTTTATGGCTCAAAACCACGAAGGTGGCAAATTAGCTTTGGCAACTTATAAAATATTATATCTGAATGAATAACAGTAAATTATTATTGTTTACTATCAAAATTAGCGTGATGTATCTAAACTTAAAATTATAGAATTTAAAAACAATTTATTCTGATTAATTTAAGATAAAATATGGGTAAAAAATCATTTCGGGAACGCGTCCTAAACAACATCTTCTAACTTCAAGTTACGTAAAAATATAGTAAAATAACACTTTAAATATTTTAAATATTCATATTAATATGTTTGTTTATTAAAAATTAAGTATTCTTAATTAATATTGACATAATAAATTAATTGTGGAAGCAGCATTTGTTAAAAGTTCGTCCTAGAAAATATCCGTCATATTCGTGAACGCAGCATTAAGTAGGAAAAACTTTTATTCATGAACGCGACCTTTGGCGCTAGTGTGCTGTAGTTGTGGGGAACTGTTTCGTGTTGCCGGCGTCAATTGTTTTGTTCGCAAATAAATAATGATTTAAGTGGTAAGTACCACTATCTTCATAATTTTTGGACCGTACCTTAATTATACGTCATTTCGGGAATGCGTGTAACTGTTACATACATTCAGATTGTAGATATTGAATGAGTATTCCTTAAAACAATCATTGTTTACTTCACAATGACCTCGAAAGAATACATCCAAGATGGCTGGCTTCAGAATAAAGTGCGCGAAATTTCAAAAAAGTCATTTCGGGAACGGTCATTTCGGGAACGTTCCCGGACATGATGGCACGTTCCCGAAATGACTAAGTTGTTCCCGAAATGACGTTATTGTTACTGAATCAATATTAGATATATATTTTGTGGAAATTTAAAGATCTTTCTTTACTTTCAGCAAACATGGAGCCAAATGAAAATGAAAAGAAGAAGAAACCTAAAAAAAACCTTAAAAAATATAGTTCAGCGTATTTACATGAAAGAAACAAAGCCAATGCAAGAAAGAGGAAGTTCTTAGATAAAATGACAGAAGAACAAAGAGACATAAAACGAGCTAAAGATAGGGAGTACTACCAGAAAAAGAAAGCGGAAAACAAGTTAAAGAAAGTAGCAGATATGACAGAGCGCGAAAAACGCAAACAAAGAAAAAAATGGAAAGAAGCCTCAAGGAGTTATAGACAAAAGAAAAAGATATTAACAAATGCAGTCAGCAACACCCCTCCGCCTTCTGATACTGAGTTAGACATAACTTTACCGTCTCCTCTCGATTTAATGCGAAGACAGCGCGGAAGAAAACAGGTGAAAAAAGACCGGGCTAAAGCATACCGGACAATATCAAAACAACAAGACACGATGGCCAAAATGAGGCGTAAAATTGAGGCATTGAAAAAAACCTTAAGCAGAAAGGAAAAGATAGAGAAGAAGAAGAAGAATATGCAGATGACTCCTAATAGTAAAGTGGATGAGTTAATCAAAGATACACCAGTACCTCCCGAAGTACGCAAACAACTGTTATTTGGTGAGGTATTATCTACTCAATTGAAAACAAAGGCAGCAACATTACAGAAAAACACAAAAGAGAGAGACATTTTTCAAAGATGTGTCAGTGGCACCGATATGAGAAAGTATAAATTGTTACACATGGCTAAGGAAATTATGCCTAAAGAAAAAACTAATAAAACCATTCTGATGACCGACAAAAAAGTTCGGGAAGTAGTTTTGAAGCCAGATATACGCCAGAAGGTTAGGGATTTCTTCCAAAATGACGATGTTAGCAGGATGTGCCCAGGAAAGAGGGACTTTGTGAAGAAAAATGGTGTCAAGAAACAAAAACGCGTGCTTTTGTCAACGATCAAAGCTTTACATCCGAAATTTGTTCAGGAAACAGGTATCAATTTACCTTACACCACATTACGAAGAGCGAAGCCATTTTGGATAGTAGCACCAAAACTAAGAGATCGTGAAACTTGTGTATGTGTCAAACATGAAAACTTCGAGCTAAAATTAAAGAAGTTAAACCAAACAGGATGCCGTGACACCGAAACATTTATAAAAGATTATATTTGCGAACCCACTTCTTATGAGTGCATGAATGGATTATGCAACAATTGCAAGGAGCTGACATTGGAAGAAGGAGAAAACGAAGATTCAGTAACATATTTTCAGTGGAAGTCCATAAATAAAGAAAATATTATTAAAGGAGAAAAAAAGACATTTAAAATTACAAGTAAAATTCCTGTTACAACTACAGTGAAAGAATTGAAGAAAGAAATAGCAAAAGAAATTCCAATAATCAAACAACATCTTTATGGTATTTACAACTATAATAAACAAAAGAAAGAGATGAAAGAAACGATGAAAGACAATGAGATCATGATCCAAATTGATTTCTCAGAAAATTACACAACAAAATATGCAACAGAAATACAATCCTCGCATTTCGTCAAAAATCAAGTAACTATTCACACTGGAGTTTACTATTCACGAAATGATGACCATCAGTTGCAAACAACATCTTTTGCAACAGTCAGTGATAATTTGGATCACCAGGCCCATGCGGTGTGGGCACACATGAAACCAATATTGAGGACAATCCTGGAAAACAAGAAAATTGACACTTTGCATGTTTACTCTGACGGACCAACATCCCAATATCGCAATCGTACCAACATATACTTGTGGCTCAAAACTTTGATTGACGAATTTAAGCAAATCATAAAATCTACGTGGACATTTAGCGAACCAGGACATGGAAAAGGGCCTATGGATGGTGTAGGCGGAGTCTTAAAACGAACTGCTGATAGTCACGTGTTAATGGGGAAAGATATCAAGACTGCCACAGAATTCGTTAATCTGTTTACAGAGTCTAGGATCCATGTACAAGAAGTTTCTGACGATGAAGTTAAAGGCATGAAAGAAAACATTCCGAAATCAATCGACGCTGTGCCAGGTATTATGAAAATAACTCATATCGCTTGGAAAAAAGCACATGAAGTTTTAATAGAGTTACACCAATATCAGCATTTGCAAAAAGTGTTGAAACTACAAGTGCCCTCCAGAGGTGAATGCAACGATGTTATCGAATCCACGGATGACATTAAGTCTTTAGAAATTCATTCACATCAAACGGAAGAACCAACTGAAATTAACTTTGAAGATCTGACGAACATCAATAACAGACCAAGCATTTTTAAAAGCATTTATGACTCTACTTCATCTGATGACGAAGATTTACAAACACTCTCTCTTCGCCAGAAAGCTCTAAAGACCACCGTTAAGGATATGGCAGCTGGACCGTCTTATGACATGAACACCAAAGAAAATATTCATCCCAATTTAATTGGACCTGGAACATTTTTATTGGTGAAAGTGCCTACTCAAAAAAGAAATGTGTTCTATAGATACCTTGCAATCAGTCAGACTTGTGTTGGAGACGACGACGGAGAACTCAAGGTCACTTTTCTTAGATCAGTGCGCAATACTGCAAGGATATTTCAGATAGACCCACAAGATGTATCTTACGTTACATTTGAACAAATTATAGAGATAACACCTACACCATCTCTGAAATTTGAAAACAATGATGAGTATTACCATTTCAAGTCTAATGTTGATATATTTGAAAAATGTTAACCAATTAACAGGGTGATTTTTTTACTGCAGAAGGAAGCAAATTTTGTTCTTTTTTAAGTCTAATGTTGATATATTTGAAAAATGTTAACCAATTAACAGGGTGATTTTTTTACTGCAGAAGGAAGCAAATTTTGTTCTTTTTTAATTGGATACGGTTCTGTTACCAATTTTGTTTACTTTATTGCGTTAGTTAATAATTCACTTGAAGACTGATTTAAATAATAGAGGCTAGACGTCAAAGTTGAGTTTGTGAAGATTTATGTTCGTATAGGTAACAAAAATATTAAGAGTTTTGTTACCAGTTTTGAATTATTAATTGCCGATTCTATCGTGTTAAAATATATTGCAATAATAAATACCAAATGTAAAGACTGATTAAAGATATTTTAAGGTTACATTCACGCATTTATTACTTAAAAATACAATTGCCTGTAACAAAATCCTGAATAAATCATTCAGTGAACATCTCAGTCATTCCGGGAACGCGACATCATTTCCGGGAACACTACTTTTATTTGCCGTAATAATACTATATTTTTTTTTATTAAACATATAAATGGGTACATACAAACAGAATAACGCTCTTGTCACAATCATTTTTAATATTACTTTTTAAGCTATCCATATTTTGTTATATATGAAATTTTATGCTTGAAATTTTTAACTTAGCTTCAGTTTAATTTTCAGCTTATATTTGTTTATTATTACCTCTATATATTCATTAAATTTATATTTGCACTTAGTTAATATAGTAAAATACTGTAAAAATAAATAAATAATTCAAGATATTAAGACATATTACAATTTTAAATAAATATTTTATTATGTTCCCGAAATGACGATTTTTGCTGCCAAGTTGCCTTAAAATCACTGTATTAAAAAAAATAAAGAAATCTGTGCGCGCCCCTTTTAAATATGCCAAGTACAATAACAAGCCAATCATATTAACTTTTTAATTCGGCTATTGCTTTTAAGATTTTATGCTCAAGTTGCAAACTTGGAATTTGCCACCTTCGTGGTTTTGAGCCATATATCTGCCGCTCTCCCCCAAAGCAGTATTCCGTAAGACATAATACTATGGAAATAACTAAAGTAAACCAATCTGGCAGTTCCTACATCTGTGATGTGCCTGATTTGCCTGACCGCATAAGCAGCTGAGCTATGTCTTCGTGAGAGACTAGTTACATGAGGACCCCATTGAAGTTTCGAGTCTATAGTGATTCCAGGGAAAATTGTTTCTTCAACAAGGTCTAGTCTTTCCGTTCCTATGCTTACACTCGTTTCCACCTGCCGCACATTTGGTAAACAGAATTTGATACATTTTGTCTTCTTCGAGTTTAATATTTATACATTGACTCCCTGCATTTTTGTACCTACTGGTTGTTACATCACTGGACATACCATAATATTTGATAAGTCAAAATGTTCATCATGTCCAGATTTATTTCAGTTACATTATCATGCTTCCCATTGGACTTGGATTGGATTAATTAAAATGTATTCTTTTAAATTTCTGGTCATCCACCCATCCATCCACCCACTAATAATTTCGTGTTTGGTAGTTTTAGGATCTTTAAATTCTAAATCTGCACTGTGTTTTATTCATTTGTATTTGTATTTGTTTAGTAGTATCCAACAGCATATATTTACTTAATCTATCGCAGAGTTAATATTTTACTTAGTAGTAATGCCAATTACAGGATAGCCTAATATAATACTTTATGTGGTAGTGGAGAACGAAAGAGTATGCGGAAGATTTTTTTTTTCTTTATACCCCCGGACTGCCCACATCCGCGCGCGTGACGTGAAATTCATGGGACGGTGGACAGGGACAAGGTTATGCGGCTAGCAATAGCAGCTTCGCCCCTGCCCACCGCACCATGCCCCGCCGCCGCAAGCCCACGGCTGAGCGCAATCCGGAACTAAGTTTAATAATAGGAAATTCATAAGCCATTTATTTGTAATGTAGATTTTACATATTGAGGTACCTGTTTTGTTATTCCAGTATCACTTCAATGAGGAAAAGATGAATATGGCAATGCTGCGCAACATTCAAGGTCTGCATGCACCAATGAGACTTGCTATGGAGAAGAAATTTTGCAGCCAGGTTGGTGGCAGCTATTTACCATTTCAACTTGTACTGCCCCCTCCCCCCATTCTACAAATGGATGGCATGCCCGTTGCTATAGCGAAGGCGCAGAAACCAGTTTAGTTTGTAGCCGGGCGCGACACGTCTTGGCGTCTCCGTCGCCAAGCACAAAACGGGTTTCTGCGCCCTCGCCAAGGCAACTGACATGCCGTTTGTAGGATTGGGGGCATGTTAGATTGACAATCAGTAAAATAAGTTTATGGCTTATCCAAATATTGTTTATCTTTCCAAATAAATAAATCAAAAAATAAAAGCTGTGCTTAGGATCTGTCTAGCAGTCTCAATAGTGAATATTGCTCATCTCATACAAAACGCCATGGTTTCAGCTAACATGCTACTAGGTGGCGCTAATCTTAGAATAAATCCTATATATCTTAGCGCCATCTCGTGGTATTTGCAACTTTTCGATGTTGGCCTCTAACTAAAGAAGTTTCCTTAGCATCTCAGTTTACGCCGCCAGTGTCATATTTTGTTCTAGGTGGTTATTATTACGAGTGATATTAATGACATTTATCTGTTCATGGCTCATCAAGACTGCTTGAGAGTCATTTGGAAATATCCGCTATCAAAACTAATTAATTTCTTTAAAAGTTTTTATTGTACATACTATTACTATTATCTAAACTCAACCTCCACCATGTCCTAGTAATTGTAAGTTGGATTGTATTGTCATAAATTCTTTCCATTTGTTAGATCGGCCGACTGCCATTCCTGCCCAGCTCCAACATGCAAAACCAGGTGCTCTCCGGCAGAGACCTGGAGATTGGCTTCGAAGACTTCCTCAACACGCCAGAGTTCTGCGAGGTGGCTGGACAGCCTCACGCTGTCATTGAGAGGTCCCTAGGTCTACTGTAAATTCTATGGTTTGTAATATTTAAGTTTTCAATAAAATTATCCACTTACATTCTTGTTTATTGATGGAAATAGTGGAAAAACAGCATAGCGTTACGAATTGTCGTATGCGGGATGATAGATATGCATACAGTGCCCATATCTACAGGGTTACTTTTGACCCCTAGCCAAAAGTTACTATTATTTTAGGGTCATCATTCTGAGCAACTTTCAGTAAGAAACCGATTTGATCAGAGCAACTTTATTTTCCAATTCTCCATACAAATCAGCTGACCCACTTAGGCCAAAATGTACTGGGAAGTGAAAAATAAAGTTGATCTGATCAAATCGGTTTCTCAGTGAAAATTGCTCAGAATGATGTCCCTAAAATAATAGTAAATGGCTAGGGTTCCAAAAATAACCCTGTAGAGCCAGTGATTCAATGCATGCTTATTACAATACAAGGCAAAAAGAGAATGACCTGCACAGACCTAACAGACGCAAAGGTGTGTCGTGTAATGTGTAGGTATCACCACAGGGCGCTAGTCTTAGAATAAATCTTGTATCTTAGCGCCATCTCGTGGTATTTGCAATTTTTCGATGGTGCTGCACCTAGCTATAAAACCCTCGATCTAAAGAAGCTTCCGTAGTATCTCAGTTTACGCCGGTCACATATTTTGTCCTAAGTGGTCTTATCTGTATTTGTATAATATTTTAGTAGCTGTGGTATCACTCGGGAAATCCAATCCAAGACATTTTTGTAACGCGTATATCGGGCCCAAATACACTCTAATGAAAGTGTGACCAAACGCATAGTAGTAATTTCTTTATTGTGCTACACAAGAAAGACATAGGTACAGAAAACTTATAATAGATAGACAATTTAGCTTATATCTAACAAGAGATTGCTTCCAGCAAACCATTAGGAAAGGGAAAGGTAGATAGTTGAGCGTGGGTAGACCTGCGCGTACAACACAACTCGTGTCATGCGTGGGCACTGAACGTGCTGTATAGACTGGTAGGGTAGAGTTGTTTTAACTGAAAAGGCGCGCCCCACTAGTGCCTTTATTATATTATCTGTGCCTTTACACACTCACGCATATCGCAAATGAAGTGTTGGGCGCGTCATTTCAGACCAAACAAGTTCTACTATAACACTATAACTAATTCGTTTGCTTTGTCAAGAATCGCTAAGACAAAAAATAACGGCAACATATTTATGTGACATATTAGCACAGAAGAGATAATAGTACTACGATATTAGGGCACCACTGCGTGTATTGTATGACAAAACATTTAAGTCATTAAAGAAAAAATGCAGACAATGCAGTATTCAAATGTTGCCATTGTTAATTTCTTGACAAAGTATATCCCCAACATCAATCGCAATACCTTTTAAACTAAGAAATCAACCAATCAAAATGCTACAAAAGACAGAAAGTGTAAATAAATTATGTTCTGATTCAACTTTTTCAGGGTAAAGATCTATGAAAATCAATCATGCTTAATTTTCCACCATAGTTAAGCTTTAACAATATCGAGAATCCTCAAGTGGCATATTTTCTTGACCTCCTCGACCGCAGTGTGGGTCTCTTGCTCCCTCGTATTGTTGTAGCGACGCTGCAGCCCTTCTATGATGGACTGCACCTTGTTGTGTCTCGCGCAGATTATGAACGGAAACCCGAACTTCATTTTGTATCTGAAACGAACGAAACCGTTGAGCTGGCTTGATGGAAACTTAGCGACACACTAGCATTCATTAAACGAACAGGGAGATTTGGAGAGGGAAATCGGCGGAGCCAACACTGGGAATTGGGTGATAATCTGATAATAGCAGGGGGTTTTCACTTCGCTGAGTAGGTTATCTACGGCCGGCTATACGCGCCAGTCGGTCTTTGTCACATGGCTGTCGCTCGGCTCTCGGTGCGCGGCCTAGCCGCGTGAAAACAATGACGCCGAAAACAACTGAGTGCGATTCGCAACCCTGCGTCATCGGCATCGTGTCTGCGGTGTCTAATGGAATATGAACGCACGTGTCAGACGATACTAAGTTTCATTTTCGCTTGCGAGCATATGCAGTAGCATAGACAAATATTTTTTTGCACTTAAACTTGACTTTTGTTCGGGAGTGAACCTTCTGTATGTAGTTATTCTGTGATAATAGTCACAAATAGTCACAATAAAGCACCGATTACCCTTTGCGTTCAGCGTCCCAACTCGCCTCGCTAGATGTTCTTCCAATTTATGCTGTTGGTATCGTCTGTACTGTACACACACACACAGTCTCAATCAGTTCGTACATGCCCGCTGTACACTCTCACACGAAACATCCTGAGGCTATTAACCCTCTGGTCGACACATCTTATCTATCTATTGCTCGGTCGTTCGAGTGTTGTGCTTCTGAAAGTGAAGGGGTACACGTTATCGGGACTACCAAACAGCAGCATTTAGCATTTGCGCACTGTGCCGGGTGTCTGGAGTATGGAGTGACAAAACATTTTGGGGATTTAGGGACATAATTCTGAACAACTTTCACTATCAAACCAATTTGATCAGAGCAACTTTATTTTTCACTTCTCTATACAAATCATGAGGAATGATGTCCTCTACTCCCCAAAATTTTTTGTCGTTCCATACTACAAACACCCTGTATACCACATATTATATTTTTAGTTCCTAATCTATACGTGAGAGGCGGTCACAGGTATGAACGGTATATGAAATTTGGACGGCATCCACGCGCTTGAGAGAGTTGAGAGAGCGGATCATATTATTACAGGCCTAAGTCCGCAACGATTTGCGCGAACCTGGTGGAGAATACGAGAACTGCGTGGTTGTGACGTCGTCACCTGAACAAGAGAGCGCGAGTGTTCGTGATGTTAAGAAATGTAAAATTTACAATTAAGATGGCGCTAGTAGTAGCACAGAATAACTAATAGTACTAGAGTGCGTCCGGGATTATGGTGCGCATGATGGGTTGCGTGACAGACGAGGGTAGCGTGCGAGTCGTTCTATGGTACTGCCAGTATTTTTATTGGCAATACCATGGAACGACAAAATGCCTACCTGCCAAATTAGTTTCCGCCTCTCTCCGCGCGCAGTATGGAAGCGGACGCACTCTACGTAAGTACAGAAGGTTCACTCCCGAACAAAAGTCAAGTTTAGGTGCAAAAACTATTTGTCTATGCATCTATATCTAGCTACTGCATATGCTCGCATGCGAAATTGATTCTTATCGTATGACACGAGCGTTCATATTCCATTAGACACCGCTGACACGATGCCAATCACGCAGGGTTGCGAATCGCACTCAGTTGTTTTCGGCGTCATTGTTTTCACGCGGCTAGCCCGCGCACCGAGAGCCGAGCGACAACCATGTGACAAAGACCGACTGGCGCGTATAGCCGGCAGTAGATACCCACTCAGCGAAGTGAAACCCCCCTGGTAGTAGTCAAGGTTCACAACTTGTGCCAGTTTACTCAGACGCCTGCTGCAGGGGCAATCCAGGGTGAAAAAGTGTGTCTAACTGGAACCGCCTGCTGTGTGCACTTGGAGTGGTGTACATAGCAGGCGGCGCCAATTTAATACACCTTTCGGTCTAGACTGCCCCTAAAGCAGGCGTGTGAGTATAGTTACCGCCATCCACGAAGACGCGTGACGTAGCTATTTGCTTGTCTTTCAGCAGAGTGCCCCGATGAAAGAGAAAGATGATAATTGAAACAAAAAGTAAACTTTAGAAAAAACCGACTTCCACAAACCCTATTTGATTAGATTAAGTTTAATACAAACTGTAACTCCTTACCCCCCCCCCCCTTAATTTTGTCAAATCCCATCTCAGTGCTACCCCACGCTACTAAGGAAACTGTACAAAGTTTCATGGCTCTAGGTCCACCGGTTTAGGCTATGCGTTGCCTGCCCGTCAGCCACGCATTGTATTAGTACGTGATTAGTTTTAGTACCTAGTATTGAGCAGTTCTAGTGGCCATATGTGGTCTTCATCAGCAGTTCCGCATCACATATTATGCTTACCGTGAGTAAATGCACGAGTTATTACTAAAAACACAAAAATCACTATAGGTCTGCCTATAATATTTGAAGAGTTCCCTCGATTTCTCCAGGATCACATCATCAGATCCTGACCTGGTGTCAATTAGACCAATTATGGGAAGGTAAACCCTTTCAAAAAAAAAAAAACAAATCGGTCCATCCGTCTAGGCGCTATCGGGACACATACATTAAAAAAAAACATCCGGACGAATTGTAAACCTCCTCCTTTGGGAAGTCGGTTAAAAAGTAAACTTTAGAAAAAACCGACTTCCACAAACCCTATTTGATTAGATTGAGTTTAATACAAACTGTAACCCCTTACCCCCCCTCCCCTTAATTTTGTCAAATCCCATCTCAGTGCTACCCCACGCTACTAAGGAAATTCTGTACAAAGTTTCATGGCTCTAGGTCCACCGGTTTAGGCTATGCGTTGCCCGTCAGCCACGCATAGTAGATTTTATTTGTACCTAATATTGAGCAGTTCTGGTGGCCATGTGTGGTCTTCATCATCAGTTCCGCACCAAAATATTATGCTTACCATGTGCATTTGCACGAGTTATTATGAAAAACACAAAAATCACTATAGGTCTACCCATAATATTTGAAGAGTTCCCTCGATTTCTCCAGGATCCCATCATCAGATCCTGACCTGGTGTCAATGGGACCAATTGGAAGGTAAACCCTTTCAAACAAAAAAATAATTTTCCAAATCGGTACATCCGTCTAGGCGCAATCGGGGCACATATTTACATAAAAAATAAAATAAAAAACATCCGGACGAATTGTAAACCTCCTCCTTTGGGAAGTCGGGTAAAAATAGCTACGTCACGCGGTGGATGGCGGCACCTATGGCTATACGCTCAGAACAATAACTAAAGCAGCTATACCGATGGCTTTCTACTCAACAGGATGAATCCCACCTCCATCAGCCAACCTCACTCCGACTTCATGTCGCGGGGGACCAAGCAAAGTAGCTAAAATATGCACGAAAATCCATAGAAAGGGTTATTAATTTTTTCAACATTCCTATGAGATACAAAAATAAGATTGCATCATTTTAAAGGACGTTAAATTATCTTATAACTACCACAGGTTTGATTGGTGTCCGCAAAAACTGATGTGTTTGGGTCAGAAACGTCCTAATGTTCCTCTAAAAATGTATCAACTAAGTAGGTAGGTACTGTGCCAAATGTTCTGCAGACAAATAGTGTCTACGACCATTAAATTCATTCTTTAACGTTCTAATAACGACCGTTCTACGTCCAGTGGCATGATTCGCGCATTATACTGTTACACCTATATCGAGTGATTTTTATTGGGAATCTGTCGATATAGGTCTCGATATCCGTATATGAAATATCGAGCGAAATATGAAATTACAAAGAATTTGCCAAAAATATGCAACTGTCGCTGAAAAGTGGCTAAATGTTAATATGCAAATGCATAATCTCATCTCTAATCATTATCAATATCATACTCGACAGTGATTGCTCACTTGTGGTTCAGATAGTCGACGCTCTCCTTCTCCTCGGAGCTGAGGTTCTGCAGGCCAGCATCCTGCTGCTCGCCAGCTGACTCCCTCGTCAGGCTGCCGGACAGCCGACCAGCCAGATCTGGGTGCAGGTTTAGCACCGCCACTTTACCTGGGGATGTGGCAACTTGTATCAAAACACCTGTGGCATGATTCTCGCGCCTTCGATATACGAATATCGATACTTTAATAAGTTTAATTTATAATTAAGTGCCAAGAAGTTTACCAAATATACGTCAATACCATAGAAACACGTCGTGTCATTGTCAATTCGAAATGCGCTTTCCGACGATATTCTACTGTTTTACATCGAAGTTTGCTGTCCTTTCATTATGAAGGTACTACAAAACCAGTTTTGTTGAACAAGCTAAGCTCGCAAAACATGTTGTTTTTAACTATTTTCTCTCTTTAGTTAAGTATAAACTATAACTATGTACAATCTTATATATGTAAACATAACTTACCGTTCTCACTCAGACCATCCAGATACTGGCTGAATCCCTCGCACAACTCCGCCACATTGGCAAACGGACGTCTCTTCTCCACCTGCTTCGCAGCATCCGTACACAACTCTATCACATTTCCAAACATCCATTCAAACTGCTCTCCCACTAAGGAGTTCACGTGAGCTATGTCTATTGAACTCATGACTATGTCGATCCAAGCGACAACAGCTAACTGAAGTCAGTGTAGCGTTCCTATCAGTTTTATCAGCTCATTGTCAAAGGTCAGGCTAATGAATGTGTTTACTGCTAAACAAACCAGCATACGTTTAATGTCATGGTAATCTGTAATGACTTTTTAGGATTTCTGTAATGACATTAGTTTTGTTTGTTGTTGTGTTGAGCACTCAAGCCGAGACTAGCACAACTTTCCACACCTTCTCCAGTTGTATTTTTTTATACCTTGCTTGACTTCAGGAATATGACGTAGGTATAGATTGAAATAATGACAACATACTCTGTGTTAGGGTGTTGGTTGACATAATTTACTCATCATCGAGCTGCAACCGTAACCGTTGCATGTACTGTAACCGAAAAAACATAGGGTACGTGGTTCGCGAGCGGCACGCGAGCAGCTTGCAGCGAGCCGACCTTGACAACGTACTCATTGCTGAACCCGTAACGTTGCACGTAACTGTAACAGTTACTGTTACCAATAACACGTGTTGAGTGGTGAGTACGTAGTGAGTACGTGGTTCGCGAGCCTGCAACGAACGCTGCACGAGCGGCTCGCATCGCAGCGAGCCGACGACGACGATTGTCTGTTTTTGCCGCGAATCAAAGGGCGCTCGCATCGCAGTGCGCTTGTGGACGTCGTACACACTAGAACCTCTTTACTGTATCTGTTTGGTTACAGTTACAGCTCGCAAAATGAGTACGCTCGGTGAAGGCGTTCCGGCGACGACGTCGTGAGCCTTCTGTACACGCGTACACACTAGAACCTTGTTGCTGTATCACGCATGTTACAGTTCGCTGATGAGTACCTGGCTTTAGGTGTGTAGAGGTGGTTTTTTAACAGCTGGTGTAAGTAGAAGATCTATTTGGCTAGCTAGTGCTGTATATGTCTGATGCTGGCCTTAGAGACAATAGAGAGCGATGATCTACCTACTATTATGTGATGACTGACAGTGACTATACCTACTTGATGTAATGGAGTGCTTTGTTTTGAATTCATTGTAAGAAAGGCACGGGACCAAGTAAGGAATTAACCGTTGTGTTCATCGTCGCAAACCCCAACAACCCGGTAATTTCCCCTCTCGAAATCAAAAGGGAAAAGCCAAGCAAAGCGACGTTTATGTGACGGAGGGTTCCCCCAAGCGCAGAGCAAGGATAAATCATCACGCCGCCGCGCCCGCCGCCGCCGCGCCCGCCGCCCCGCGACGCGCCGCGAGATGCTGCTAACGACTCTTAAGGGAGGCGTCGCGGCGCGACAAATGGGCCCTGAGGGGCGACATGTCGCGTATAAATGCAAACCGTTTTGTTACCTATTTGCGGGATTAATTCTGGCCCAATTGTCTGCTCTTGTTTCTGTGTTTGTCTAATTTTATGCTGAGGTTCTCGATTTCTTTCTACACTACAGGCCCCGATTCTCGTGCTATCGGGATCATCTTCCCAGTCGGGATATCAGTATCTTGATTTATATTTATTTCGATCGAAAACGGGTCGAGATATCTCGGTTGGGCGAAAGGCTAGTCATAAGAATAGCTCTTTCTTGTTTTTTATAGAGATTTCGGTATCTTAAAATCGATATTTCGAGCATGGGCATGCATGATCTCGCTAGCGCCAGAAATGCCCCGCTGAACAAGTGTCAGGAACGCGTGAAGGTGTCAAGATAAATTAATATCAATTAGTAATTCATATACTTTGTGCAATAACAAATTTCTACAGGGTGTTTGGTGCGCCAAAAAAAATGTCAGGCAGAGGAGCTCCGTGGTCTAGTGGGAATCACCTTGCTTCTCACGCTGGAGATGCAGGTTCGAATCCCGGTGCTGACCATGTACCAATGAGATAATTCATTAATTTGTCATCGGACGCTCCGTCGGCATCCGTATATCCGATGGCACGTTAAGCTGTAAGTCCCGGCTACTATCACTACTTGGCAGTACCACAGCAGATACTATTATATTATACTAATACAGATAGACCACCTAGAACAAAATATGACACCGGCGTAAACTGAGATGCTACGGAAACTTCTTTAGTTCGAGGCCATTATCGCTTGGTGCAGCACCATCTAAAAATTGCAAATACCACGAGATGACGCTAAGATATATAGGATTTATTCTAAGATTAGCGCCACCTAGAAGTATGTTAACTGGAACCATGGCGTTTAATTCAAGTACAAATCTTACTCCTCGCGCCATCTCTTTTTTTTACGAAGGGTTACTAATTCTAATTTGTATGGGATGAGCACCCTGTGGTAGTAAGTAGTAGTCGTGAAACCCCTCTACCAACCCGCACTCAGCCAGCGGCTGCGCGGTAATTGCACAAGTAACTTACAAATCCTAAAACTAATAGTTCCATCGACAAAAAATATGCGATTTTTAAGGAACCCTTGGTACGCGAATCTGGCATTTTGCCGGTTTTTTTTTTTTTTTGCGAATGCACATTTAATTTTGTATACAGGTTGTCCTTGGGCTCCAAAAATTGATATAAATACATAAAATCATTTTAAAACCAAATGCAACATTATAGCAATAAATCGTTATGAAAAATCACGTGAGCTGAAATTTCCTCCCAATATACTTACTTAAAAAAAAAAAAACATTTTCTTTTTGTTTAAACTTTCCCCGGTATACGGAGGATAAAAGTTATATAGGCATTGTACACACCGGTCGTTGCAGAAACAGCTTAAATCTAGATTATGCGACTTAAATTGATTTAGCATCTGTCAAATGTATGAAATATGTCAAAGTTGAGTCGGCTTAAGACGCATCTAGATTTAGGCAACTCTGTAAGCCGCCCTAAAGGTTTAGTAAGACTAACGCTCAGCAATTTATATTTATAGGTATATGAATCATTATTTTTCCAAGCACACCGCATTATGCTGGTGTTTATGTTTTATATTTATAATTTATATAACTTAGGAGCCGTCTTTAAACGCAAGCGTCGGTCGTTAAAAACTTTTAGCATCTCCGTAATATTCCTCCGAGTCTAATTATTAGCAGTCAGGGCTTCCTTCTGCGTTCATTATTTTTTACGATCAATTAATCGTCATCGGAGTCATTCGAGATACCTCACTTGGTAGCCGACGACGACACATCGGAGACTTACTTACATGGTACATTATACAATGCTCTGTATCATAATCATAGCATTACTTAATTATAAGCACTTCATTGCCTAATATAATAACAAAGAGTGAGAATGTATGTAACAATTCAATAACGGTATAATATTCATAACAATTAAGCAAATAAAAACCATTTCCACACAGCATATTATATTTCTGCGACACTCTGGAGAAATCATGAACTCATGATCATGAAACTGTTATGGGCATAATAAACATAAAAGCTCCGGCTCGGCCGATTGCTGTGAATTAATTATGAAAGTACTTTTCATTAAATTATTAAATGGTTCTTGACGGGTATAGAGCGGACGCCATTTTCGGCCGCCATGTTGGAATGGTTGCGCGGCAAAGCAACCAACGCAACGCGCTGGGCGGAGCCTTGATCGACGATAAGCTGTGCTCCCGCATGCCAAACACATCCTGTAATGTCTGCACTGCAGTCTCTAATTTATATAGAGCTTTTTATTGCTCTTTATTCTAAAGCCTCTTTTGTTCTTAGATACCTCTACTTACTTTAAAATTTTAACGAAATAATTTTGATAACCTTTGAATATATTGTGGATGACGAGCTTCATCAAACAAAACTAAACGGCGGCGGTTTGTGGTACAAACACAATAAAATAGGTAGGTATTTTAATTCGAGATTAAAATATATAAAACGTTGATTTATTTTGCTACACTGCCTGGCAGTGTATCTACAGAAATATTGATGTGTCGACTTGGCAGTGTGCATTCGTAGATACAGACAATAATTAAAAAAAACTACAATATATGGATTTTTTTAAATATATTTTTTTTACCTTAGATCCCAAATTCATGAGCAAAAACTAGGAAATCGAAATTATTTTTCCCTGTCAAGTATAGGGTTAAAGCAAGCAAGGAGGATGAATAGCAGATGATTTATTTAGATTCGACCTTATTTGAACGAAACTTTTTTCGCGACACGCGCCAAAACGTGTCGGTCACGTGATGTAGGTCGCAATGAGGTACCTAACTAACTTTTTGATTGCCATTGCCTTATCTTCATAGTACTAAAGTGAAATTGCTAATCCTATTGCGCAAAAACACGGAAATACATGATTTTTCAGTTATGAAACTCTTTAATTTTTTACCCCTAAAAACCATTTATCGAAAACTACAGCGCCTTTTTCTAATACTCGTACATACAAATATTCCTCGTATTATGACATGGTGGCCTCCTCAGGCCGAAGTCAGCCGAATGTGCTACTAGCTAGAACTTGATCTAACGCTAAACCCGATAAAATTTTGACAAATTTTGGGTTGTCAAAACTCGAACTAGTCAGTGGAACTTAACCAATAAACGATTGTGTAGCTCTACTGATACAATACAGGGTGTAACAGAAAGGTGTAGTCATATTTTAGGGGGATGTTAGGGACATAATTCTGAATAACTTTTACTATGAAACCGATTTGATAAGAGCAACTTCAATTTTCACTTCTCTATACAAATCAGCTGACCGTCCGGACCAAAACGTATGGAGCAATGAAAAATAAAGTTGCTCTGATCAAATCGGTTTCATAGTAAAAGTTTCTCAGAATGGTCTCCCTAACAACCCCCTTAAATATGAGTACACACTTCTGTTACGCCCTGTATAAAGAATTTATCAACTGAATTGGGCCTCCTTGGTTGTGTTAAAACATTTTGCTCCATGGTTAAAGTCATCATTATCTTCAATCGTCATTGGATTTATATTCAGAGAAAACTCGTTAACCCTGTATATACTTACTTAACTGTTTTTACATAACTATTTCTGAGTTCTACTGCATATTTTTTATATCTTACATACTCATACTTATCTATCAAACCTCTCACTGAAACCCCACGACTGCATTAAAAGCCTTATCATTCAATAGAGGGTCACTTTAGAGCCCTTTTACGGGCAGTTCCACGCAACTCTGGCAGATTTACAACAGGAATCGGGCACACAATTTATACAAAGTTTACATAGACAATCCGTATAGACCGTCGGACAATGGCGTGGATAATTTATTTATACGCGTCGATGTAAACGACGAAGCCGTTTTATCTCTTTGTTTGGGACTTTTGGGTTAGATAACGTACGTATCCAGATAATATGTTTCTTTAGGCAATCGTAAAGTTGACGCGTCGTCGTGGGGTTTATAGTTTACGATGTTTGCCTGTAAATCATCGTGGTACGAACTACGAAGGGTTGACTTTCGATTCTAAATTGATAATAAAAATAAGGTAATTTAATGTTACTTGTGACTCTAAAGTCCTGTATAATATTATAGTAAGTACAGGAGTTTAAAGTCACTAGTAACCAATAAATATTATAATAAATGGATATTGCCTGCGATTTGAGAGGCGACACGAACTATACTAACTAAACTAATTAAAATGGTGTGTTTGAAAATGGAATCTGTGGCCACCGCGCAAGAGCTGTCGGATTTGAAGGTTGTCAGTTTAGTGCCTTTAGTTCCTCTAGTTTAGTGGTTTTGACACCTCCCAAATAGCCCCCTGTTTTAGATATCGCTCTATACTTAGGTATAAACTGCAAGACAAATCGGAAAATATCGGATAATTCAATCCCTAATTTGATCATAGTACCCAAACCATTGCATACTCTTCATCATCATGTCAGCCCGTATCATCCCGCTGTTAGGCATAGGCCTCTCCCAGAGACTATATATCCAATTGACTACGCCTGCGGGGGAATGCGGCTCGCCAAACGTTTGTTGTATTCAACATAGCATTCTATGTACGATGACGGGCCGCCAGACAGTTTCGCAGAGGCTACGGCTGACCAATCACAACTCTCTTACATCGTCCCCCGCCCGCCGCTCGTAAATTGGTGAGTTGTGTTTCAAAGGAAAATGTGTCTATGCGCTCTCCACTGGATAAGTGCTCCCTGGCCTCTCCCAAAGCACTCTACTCTTGATGAACATTAATTTTACCAACATTGCAGTTGTTACCATTGCACGATATCTATATGAATGATTTATTATATCCAACAATTTTAACTGATAGCAGCCAGCACCAAACACTTGTGTGGCGGATGACCGAGGTTCTTACTGTATTGTACTGACTTCCAGTCTTTAAAAAGAGTATCTAATATGGAAAAGAATAAGTCATAGGATAGACGATTGTTGAGTTGTATTGTAAGTACGGCATGGCATGGCAACAGCTGTTTCTTGCATTTCCACTCACAATTCAGACAATAAATAACATAGCGAATTGCATTTTCCATATCGCGATTAAGTAGGAATACAATTAATTGGTAGTGTGTGTACTGACGTTGGGTAAGTTGCATACGACCGCAATGGCACGGCACGTAAAAACACGCATGCCACCGATACACCCTTCTTCTTTATCTCCGACCAATAGAGTCCAAAGGTGGATAAAGCATATCTTCTGATGGTACCTACCAACATGATTTATTATGCACAGTCTAGCATGCACGCGGACCCAGGCGCGGCAGGTACCGACCGGCCATTTATAGAAGAACTTTATACAAAAATCTTACACCAACCAAACCCTAGACGTTAACGCGGGGACATACAGACTGTTATAGACCGACGAACTGAACGGGTAAGTATGTAGAGCGGTAATTTACAACAGCTCTAAATCCACGTAATTTACGGCGCGTCTTTATTGGCTCGCCGCGGCCCCCCGCCCCTCTACCCTCTTCTCCCCGCCCTCCCCGGGTGTGTTATTTTTACTTTTTTAATTTTATTGAAGCCACGGCTTCTGCTCGGGAAATGCAGTTCGTGGTATTGCTAATTATTGTACAGTAGACGCTGCATTAGTTCTAAGAAACGCGATCGCAGATATTTATGTTCCGAGACACGCGAGTGCAGTCATTTACTCGTAGATAGATACAGCTGAAATTATTTTACTGTTAAGCTTGATATACATTTCTAATATGAGTTTGTTATATAAACAAAAACAGATTACTGCAACAATTTATTACTGTAACATTTTCTTCTAATGACTCACTTCCCATTTTCCGCCATACAAACAGAGTGGATCGTTCCATTTATCCCACGACGGAATTTGACGAGTAGTTGTGAAAAGCCCTAGCCCTGCGCCGGCGCAAGGCTGCGCGGTATCCGGGACTTTATCACTATCGCGGAGAAAGCTGATGGCAGGCCCAGGGCGGCGAGATCAAAGGCTGGCCCTTTGTCGGCCCTGTGTCTTAATTACCCCCGCGAAACTAAACCTTACAACACCCTATCAGCGAAAACACGCAGCTGAAATCCCGCTTATGGATAAAACAATGGAAGTTTTTTAGACTTTTAGCAGGTAGTATCTTTTGCAGCAATAAATAAGGGTACCAAAACAATACAATTAGGGAAAGTATGCTAAAAATTGTTGTTGTTTTGTGTATCGAGGTAGAATCGGCACTCTTGAGGGCAGCTGCAAGTGCTCTATCTATTGATAAAAATATTGAAATATCTCACTGGCATTTCACCGCTCTGCTTTGCATACTTTTATTATTAAAAGCAAGGGAATATGCCTATAGATAGTACCTCAGTAGGTACCCATGTGTGAATTATGATTTTAATTAGATAAGTAGGTAAGTGTTATTTATATATTGTTTCGTTTTGTATAAAAGATGGGTTGTTTTCTAATGAACATACCCAACATAAAATAACGTCACGCCTTTTCCCATACGGAGTGGCGAGGCAAAATTGTGCCCACTTTTACCCAGTGATTCAATACTTACTTCATTTTGCGTGACAGGGATGAACCATGTGAAAAATCAGTAGGTAACTGGCTTAAAATATGCTTGAAAAAATATAGTTATTATATTATATGTATTATATGTCTTCATTAAAGTGTAAATTAATAGAATCGCACATTTTATAACAGATGACAAGTTAAAATATTGATCTTCTCAGAAAAGACTTCAACGCCCACTCAACGTGTAAGCTCGTCGTAAAGCTTTCGTCTCGCGGCGCCTAATTAATTCACTATGTTCGTTACATTAACGTTAATGACGGCGAGGAGTCGTAAAAATTAGCATGTTGCTCAAAATTCTGCCCCCGATAATAAGAAAGGCGCATGTAGCATCATGTTCAAACCGAGATAAAAATGTTTTATGTAAAAAATATTTTAATGCCTGGCTGTCTCACAAAGGAAAACTATAAACATATTCTATCGATGCAATAAAATGGGTTTGCTATTATGTTATAATGTGTAATCGATCATTTTTCTATATTTTAATTATTTATTGAATTATTAAGAATTTTCCTTTTCTTCTTAGCAAAAAAATGTTAGAAAAATAGTCAATATCAGGTTGAAAAGTCGCAAATAGCCATTTACGTCCTTTAAACTTAGCAGCACAGGCTCTCTGCACGACTACTCGGGCGCAACTGATCGATCGTCGAACACGCCACCCCCTCCCGCCCCGATCGGGACTCCAGTGCTTAGCTTAAAGGGCACTTATGTGCACTAGCGTCTTTCCAATGTAGTATTCCAGCGACGACAAAAAAAGTTCACAGCAAAGTAGGACGCATTTACCGCACATGCGTCTAAAAATTTAATTGATATACTAGATAGAATAGGCCCATTTGCCACATGCGTTTAAATAACTAAGTGAATTAATAGATTGCAAAGGCGCATGTGATCACTTACGTCTTACCTACTTCGTTCAGAAGAAAATGTGTCTTTTCAATTTCTGAAGTGATTGAAATTTTCCGAAAGAAAAGGACACATGTACGCAAATAAGCCTTTTCATTTAAGTTTATATCCAATGCGCCCTTTTGGCTTAGTACTCGTACATCATGCATTGACAAATGCGCCCTTATACGTTACAGAACTCCGTGTACGGACGAGCTAGACAAATAAAAAAAATATGAGCAGATGCGTCTTTTTTTGCTGATCACGGCCCTATATTCAACTCAATTTCGGAAAAAATGTTAGATGCGCCCTTCTTACTATCGGGGGCAGAATTACATTATAAAATACCTATATAATATGTATTAAACAGTTGATATAATCATGAAACGCTTTTTCGCGAACTCATGAATTTTGTGCGTGATATTCGAGGAACGCATTTAATTAAAGTTTTTTATTATATATTCCGAACTCCCTTCGCCCAATGACAATGACCCTCTTTCGGTATATTTTTTTATACGTTGCGATGGGAACGAGAATCGCTTTAGATTGGCGTCGGGCGGTGGCCGCGCCGGCTTTTAACTTCTAATCTCGAACCATTAAACCTCACGAAACCCTCAGCGAGTTCTCGTGAACAGAATGCATTTCCAAGTATCCGAGGCTCGATTTAATTGTAAAATAAAACTCAACCCGGACAAGAAACACGTTTTACCTAAGCTTAATTTGCATCATTCTTCGATACGCCGCGTAAGAGAGTTCAACTGTGACAGCTTGAATCCAAACCAAAGTATTCCGCCATAAGGTTCTGAATTGTGTGTTATGGTTTGTATATCGGCTGTTCAGGTATGGAAGCTAGTGTTTTATAGCGATGGCGGCTGGTCAATAATTGGAGGCGAGGATGCGCAGGATTGTATAGGGGCAATCGACCAGAAAATAACGAGCTCCCTGTATACTATATTGTATACTACGTTAGGCATATGACCTGCAGCTGCCATCGAAACGGATGAATGTTTTATTATCTTACAATATTTATTCCGAATTGAAGCAGGTACTTCGTAAAGAAGCAAATGTTAGTCTCTAGCAAACAGTTTGGACTGTAAAATATTTGGCTGAATTGCATTGATTGAGCAAATATTGAATTGGTTTCGTGTAGAGTAGAACATGTTGGGTTAAGGAAAAGGATATCAGACCAGATCATCATACAATTGCAAAACGTTGATGGTAATTATGGATATGATTGTTATAAGAACGTAACTTTACAATGCGTTTATACATAACTAGGTATTAATATCAACGGTGACGGATGATAATATATTTGGGATCGTTCCGTATAAACAAAACTACATACGGTTGGTGTAAACGTGTTACGTACTCATGTCTATTTAATCTGTCGTTAATCAATTTATGGAGTTTCTGAAGAAACTCGCAAAGTAGTAGGTACTTACTACATAAACAGGAGCGAGACGAATCGTAAATCTCTTAAACCAAGAAGCAATCCGCTAACAAGTGTGTTAATAAAATGTGTATCAAAATATACGATCCATAATGGTTATGGACCCGCAGTTACTGCCACCCGAATAGGAGAGTCCATAGAACTCGATGATGATTCCATAAATGTATACAGTGCACAATAAAAATTTCGTATTGAACAAAACAGCGCGTCACCTGGCTTTATGGACTGCCGTGCCGGGCCCGTACTAAACACACCAATAATTGTTCATTGAGCATAAAAAGTAAAGACCGTCTAGAAGACCGGGCTTTGAACGACCGTGTCATTCAATGACTAGCTTTATAAGGCCTTAGCGACCCGATATTGCGTCCAATTAACGTGTGGCAAACAAGTCGCCTTGACATGGTTGCCGAGGAATGGAATCGACTGGAGCGCCTCATTGCCGGTGCTAATTAAGCTGCAGCGTTGCGAAGGCTTGACGTGCCTATATCCTGCCTACACGCATAAAAATATTTAGATGTAAATGATTTCGCCATCGCTAATGTTGTGTTTACCGTGAAAATGAAATGGCGCGTGTTCCGATATCCCATCTCTCGATGTGAAAAGTAGAAACTGAATAGGGCCGAAAAGACAAGAGATGGAAACAAAGATGGTTTTGTTTCATGGAAAAAAATATTGAATTTTTCACTTTAATAATTGAAGAATAACCCAAAGCATACGTCTATATATGACTGATCAATCATCCAATCCCATAGGCGCTAGGCGGTACGCTGTATCTTACTGCACAGGGCGGACTCTACGCTGAGTTCAGGCGGCAGATTACAAACTATCGGACAAAAGTATCTACAACATGAATCGCGCCGACAAGCCTCGCTATCAACATAGTTTACAGGATGCCCTATTGCCGCAATATATCACTGGTCACGTGGTAGGAAGCGGCGACGTACATGATAATTAATTAATCTATGGAACGGTACAGTGGAATGGTTGTTTTTTATATATCATGGCTTTTCATTTGCATCACAAGTGATGGGGTTATGCCAAGTCGAATATAGCTCAATTACAAAAATGCTTCTTGATGAAAGCGTAAATTTAGCGGATTTAACTTCAAGTAGGGAATAGCAAATGTTTTGCGCAAAGTAGTAGGGAATACGATAATTTAAACAATGTTGACATCCGATTATTACATTATCTCATTTAGCACAAAGTTAACGTAGTTAATAATCTACGAGTTAGCCTAAGTTTCTCATAAACCTAACTTCCTACTTCGTGGGCATCCAATGCCCGCATCACGTATTATTTATTATGAATTTTTGTTTCATCACAAACTTTCGGTATTGCGAGCGAAGTAAGGAAGAAGGAAGATCTTCATTGACACAAGTTAACAAAGTATCATGTCATGATCCACGGTCACAGGAAGTAGTTTATAAAGGTGTTGCAAGATGAAGGAAGCCACAATTGCAATCTGAAACAATATGACAAGCAATCAGGGTCAGAGAATAAGTCCGATTGCCTTGGAATATCATGGATGAATTTGATAAGACCACGGAGCATCATCACTATCATCACAGTTTAACAGTTAAAAATTATCTTCTTCTTCAACAACATTTTTGCGTTCACAGCTGGACCGCCATTTTGAGAGCTCTGCGGTCTCTCTCGTCCTTGTCGGTCCGGCCATGTTAAACATTATACAAGTGCTTTGTATTTTCCTTTTTAGTTATTCAAGTTCTTTCTCAATATACTTTATTGCACAAAATAAAACATTTTACAATGGAAAGTGGAGGTACATGACAAAGGTGAGCTTATCTCTATCAAGAGATTTCTTTCAGAATACCTAGAATGGACAGGGAAAAAACAGAAAAACAGATCAACAGGTAGACAGTAGTAGTGCACAACATCAAATAACTTAACAAATAAACAACTTACCATATGTATTCAAGGTCTTTCAAGGTCATTGGAGTTAACATCTGAGGACACTGTACTATACTATCCTCCTCCTAAGATAGGTACCTACCTACCATTACCTACTCCCTTGTAAAAGACCCTGCAAACCAGCGATATAGATAATCGTAGTTTTCGGCCTAAAGTTATAATCCAAACTTTTGAAACAATAAATAATTGCCTACTCAAGACCCAAGACAATGTAGTTAATGAGTGTCAGACTCATATACATTAGGAAAGGCCGTGTTCCTTCAAGGAGTGAGCCCATGAGATACGAGTACCTAGCTACAAAGTAAATTCGAATTACTTTCAATCTTTAAGGTCGCCGTCGTCGTCGGTGTGACCAATATTTCGGACATAAGCTATCAAGCAAGAGACGTCGTGTGGCGTGTTATTTGCAAATATTAAATAAATCACCCGCCCTGAAAATACCCCGATTGTCGTCAAACAGATGTTCCTTCTTTTAGCGGCCATTCTACTTATTATGCGGCGTTTCGTGAACTAAAGATTTCCTTTGGCAGGATTGATCTGTAGGTACAAAGTATGGATTTAAGAAGTGGAGCCATCCGGAATTCTGATGCAGGTGAAAGAGGGATGAATGAAGATAGTTGCAAAGTTTCTATGGACAAAAATATGTATTTTACCTATGAAGCTGTAATTTAGCAGGCAGATAGTTTAAAGATCCAGGTCTTAAGTTCAGTAATTTTTTTTCAAAGTTCTGCCTCCACGAGAGGCAAAAAAGGGGGCCGAAGTTTGTATGAAATACAAAAAAAAACTTTACCTATGAAGCTGTAATTTGGTAGGTAAGTATTTTACAGATCTAAGAAGTAAGTTCGGTATCTTTTTTCGAAATCTTGCCTCCCCGCCTGCAAGGGGAATAGGTATTTACTTTTTTACAGTAATAGGCTTTCTGTATGAAAGTTTCCCTTAATAACCTTAAAAATAGAATCTCCATATTTCTTTTTTACGAAAACTATACTAAACACGCTATATAAACTTTAGCCCCCTTTTTTGCCACTTTCAAAAAAATACTGAATACTTAAATCCATCCTTTGGACCTACAGATCAATCTTGCCAAAGGACATCTTTTGTTCACAAAAGGGCCTAAGACGGACTTCTAGGGCCGTCGCTATTTGGCAGACATGTCTCCATAGTTTTGATATTTACAATTTCACACAGAATGAAACCGACTACCGGAAAAGACAACGTAAATAAATCTAGCTTCGATATAAATAGTGTTGTAAAACGGAAAACGAAGCTCGGAGTCAGGCCTCACTCACAATTACAGTCCGTCCGCTACTAACAACACGTTTACGACGCTTTATGGCACATAATCGCGGCTCTTAAGTAAAAATAAATAGTTTCCTTTACTCCCTTACGGTGCTCTGATTAAAGCTTTTCGAGCCGCAAGTTAAGGCCCGAGTGCATTGAATAAAATGGACTCATGCCACTTAGCTCTTTTCTTAGCGGTCTAGCGATTGTTTCAGAGGCCAGTCTCTTAAACTTAGGGGGTTTTCTAGTAGCCTAGATGACCCTTAAACTCAGCTCAAAGCGAAAGAACTGCTAGGTGGCCTTGAATGGAAATAAAGTGTCCCCTAAAAGACAGGGATTGTTGGAGAAATCGGCCATCGAAAGCCCAAAATCATGGTGACGATGACGCTCTGTCGAGGGTGCGACGAGCTTATGGCTGTTGTTGTTGTTGTAGCAGATTTTTTACCCACAGATTCAAGAAAAGTGTTCAAGGCGATTAATCGAAGATTGATTCAAAATAGCGGTAACGGGCTGTAATGACATGAGACAGTCTGTTTTAGGTACCTCTTCCAGACACCGAGCATTATTTGGTTGAATGTAGTATGTTAGTTAGTGTAATATACTCGTAATAAAATAGAACCTGTATCAACCGAATGAAAGCAGATTTCAAGCTGTGTATTTACTTTGTATATTCTAACATAGATTAGAGTTGTTCTAGTATGATTTGCTTGACTCCTTCAGAATCCAGACCCAGGTTTATTGTATATAATGTTATTGAACCTACTTGAAAACGCCTTGGTCAAAAACCTGTTAGTTACTGAGGATAAAAAAGAATAACGAAATAGGCATCAAGAGACCAACGAATTTGTCTTTCTTTGTTAAACTTGTCCGTTAACGAGATTATTTAAAGAATGTAAACAAATAATTATACCTGTCTGTCGGTACGCCGAGAAGGTGTCTTAAGCCGAATCACCATTGTCGGCTTCTTTGAAAAATTATAACAATAGAGTAAGACCTCTTTAAAATTTGCTAGTCAAAATAAAACTACCCAAACCATCATCATAGTGAAATAGTAGTTGAGAAGGTTTAGGATTTAAGATATTATTCCGTATATTTTAATTCGTTGGAGGACACACAATTCATATCTGCATAATTTTGCTGTGCTGAAGCAAAAATATGCAGATATGAATTTGATCCACGCTGAACACACGTACAGTACATGTATTAGTTTTGATTCATAACCAGAGATAGGAATTGGGTGTGTGAAAATATCTAAAGTTTGCAGTGGGACATAACATGGAGCTGTACAACCACTTAAGTTGAACCGGTTTTGAATTTTACCTGTTCAGTTTTGTTTTTTTTGTTTTACATGTTCCTTACCTTTGAAACACCGAACTATAAACTAAACTATATAAAGAACAAGTAGAACTAAAAAACCGAATTTGATCCGGAAAAGTTCAAAACCAAAATTATTTTAAAATTTTATTAGCAGCTTGCAAATGTTTATAGTTCGACGTTTCAAATGTAAGAAAAATGCAAAACAAAAAAAAAACTGTACCGGTAAAATTCAAAACCGGTTCAACGTAAGTGGTTGTAACAGCTCCAACTTATGTCCCGCTGCAAACTTTAGGTATTTTCACACACCCATTCCGATCTCTGTTCATAACGGATCTATGCATGATCTACTGCAATATAATTATTTCTATGTAAACTGTAGCATGCCTCCAGAGCAGAATGAAACCTTCACCACATAGTTCTTACTACGAATAAAGCATTGTGTAGCGCGTCTACGCCGCGCGCCGTAGCTTAGCTACGAACGAGAGCTACGTGCTACGACCTAAGGAATTCAATACTTCCAATTTTAACTATACGTGGTTGATGTAATGACTGTAATGAGGCATCGCATTTTTAAAGAAGATACATGAATGTATATTAAATGAAGGTTTGTATGTCCTTAGAGGAAAGCAAGTCAAAACCGGCAGATCTAGTATATCCCGCTTTGGCCGCGTTTATTGGCCGAGGCAAGCACAAAGACGCTCACTTTACGACGCCATAAAAGTACCCATTGTACCCAGTCCTGGCACGAAATCCCGGTGCCGACCCGCTTATTGTTAATACTTAAATAAGATGTTCGCTTTTTTATTGTTTTGCCCATTATGACCGACGTTTGTACATATTTTGACTCGGACGCCCTTTCAAAGCAATTTCTTTGAGAGTGCCGCCTTTTTTGGGGATCCCTTTTCGCAAAATTATCACGTGCGTAAAACAGTACCTGCCTACCGTCCTGTGCGTCCGACACGCATTGTTTCCAGCCTGCTTTGTGTCTCGCTTTGCCAACTTTAATAGACAAGCAATAGAAACGATAAAGAGCTTGGTTTCAGCTCTATTATTCTGTCTAATTCACCTTAACAATTCCTTCAACGCGTCTCACAAACTTCTAATTAAAACTTTAAAATGAAAACCGTGTTGGGTAGGTAAGTACATACAACTAACTTAGAATAAATCTGAGAGACGGCTGCCCGCTATCGATGGGTTTCAATCGATTTTATTGCATACGATTAATTAGAAGTGCCATAAACATAAATCTTGCTCAAGAGACGACACATCACATACTCCTGCTAGTGGAATAAATCGGTATACTGGGCCGGACTCACCTCAAAACAAAACTATAGAAACATCGAAAATATTTTTATTGAGTTGAGGCGGATTCTGTTGAGCCTTAATTTGATTGAGGTTTGGGTTACATTTTACATAAGTATAAAAGGCTTTTAATGGTATTGATACCACAACTGTAAATATTATCTGCATTCATATGTTTAGTCGGAATCAGAATGTAATGTAGGTACATATAATTTAATCTATGGTAAACTACCACCATGTGAAACTTTCTGGATCTCGTCGAAATCAACTGGATTTTTTCGTGCCCAAAAATATCTGACTCATTTAGCAGGTAAGTAAAGTAGGTAACTCAAAACTTCAAAACAGAGTTTTTCCGTGTTTGATCTAGATTTCCAATTTGTATTTGTTCAGGTAAATGATATATCCTTCGTTTTACAGTCGGGCTTGATGCTTGCCTGATAAGGCTTGACTGATATCAACGACTTGTATACGTAGGCCCGATACAGCCAAGCAAACGAGGAGGACAGGATTAAAAATTAATTTAACCTTTTTCATGTTCGCCGATAATCCGGAGTTTATCTTGATATCACTTGACGTGGATTATTAGCCCAGTTAAATAGAATACAGGCGATAACGTCTGATTATCTTGTAATGCGCGCTGATAGGAGAAAACTTTTGTTTTCTTCAAGAATTTTGTATTGCTTGATTTCATGAAAAGAGGCGGAGAAACTCAGGAACTTCAATTAGGTTAGTGTAGACCATGCCATTGGTGCCTCGAAAATTGTTAGATAAATAGACTACATATATCAACGTTAATATTATTTAAGGTTGAGTTATATACCTGGAGCTTAGCTTCACATTAGTAATTCTCTCTAATCTATTGTTCATATTGTTAGTTTGACCCGCGTGTGCTTCATCAACAAACAACAAACATATTGTTCACATCTTGAGCAATTAATTGCCCAACTAATGAACCAACAGGATGCTCTCACACCCTTGCTGTTTTTGTTTAGACTATGAAGTTAACTTTCTGGAGGCGTTTACTTACTCAAAACATTACAAAAGTAAAGTTTATCAACCAAACACCTTGTATATTAAGTCATGTTTATAAATGTATACTCTAGAGACTTTGTGAAAATTGTGACTGATAAAATTCTTAGAACTGTATCAAAAAGACATTACAATAATTAAGATAGAGTCTGCCTACTAAGGTGCGCTTGTACTTGAGTGAGACACAAAATACATATACACAAGTAAGTTTCATGTATGTTTTTTCGTAATTAAGGGATTTTTAATCCAAGTTTTTTTCATAAAGCTAGTCAAAAATATTAGAGTAGGTAGATCACAATCATAACATTGCTGTCATGTCGTCTCCCACTAATGTCATTAACATAACAGCAGTTGGATAATATCGTATCCCAGTTAGGCGTACGATGCTAACAACCTGTGAGACACGCTGTCAAAGGGCAAACAGGGCGAAGAGAGGAAGGCAAACACCCGAACAATGTTTGCCCAACATTTGTCCCCAGCCGTGTCGTGTGATGACAACACGTAAGTGTTGGTGGCAGCGTCAAGTCACTGCTTCTTGAGCAAACCCCTGATTTACTGCAGCCTAATTAAAGCAAGTGACCAAATACTGAGGAATGGTGACTCAACTTTATGGTGAACCTTCGTTTCGGAACGCAGAAGTTGTATGCCATGTTGCCATACCTAATGCAATACCTTTACAAAGGAAAAACTTCCACATAGTTGTTATTTCAAAGACAAAGGATCAAGCCTACAGGATTCATTTCATGAAAGACAAACACCCGAGTACATTTTCTTTAACATATAAGTAAGTGTTTAGATGTTTCGCATTGACTAACTGGAATTAAACTTAGTCCATCCAAATCAAATAGTTGTTATGTACACAGACAGATAGGTATTGGTTTGGTACGGCATCCTCGCCTCCCCCGCACCATTAGTACGTATTTTATGTTCTCGTTTATGTAGAAATCCCCAAAGGGGCGTTGCAGACGAGCGCATTAGGCTAAGGTAGATTAGAATTCTTCACTACGGTTTATGGCCCACGAAAAGCCAAGTTTACGAAAGGATATACATTTCTATGTTTATCTAGCAAACGGGGACGACGACGTCGAAGTTTCGTATCAGTATCTATCTCGGGCTTCCCAGCCGGTTGTAAATACCACGTCACATACAAGCATACAACCCATTAGGTAGAGATATGGAACATCATTTGTTCATTTGAGAATAGCTGCACTGTTCTGGCTTTGACGAGTTGACCTACCCCTCAATTGATAATACTGGTTTCTACTATTTATATGGTCATGAAAATAAATACTGTAAGGCATCGGCCAGGCGCAAAGAAAGTTTTTTGAAAACATTTTATGAAGACAGACACAAGAAACGCACTTCTACCACTTAAATTGGCATCAGGAGCTGCCTGCCGCAGTGCCCTCTTTGTTCCGCGGGTTTTTTCATAGTATTTACCGCAGATTCGAATATCGTGGAAATGAAAGAGACTTTATTTCTGATAATCTTGAAATCGTCGCCCACTCCGCGGCTAGATCTAAAGTTGCGGCGTCTGTGTTCCGAGCTCTCCCAACGCCTTCAATAAGCATCAGTTTACTCGCTATTTAGCATCATTCTGGCGGCATTCCCGCGCCTCTACCAAGTTGGGTTAGGGCAGGGCGCAGGGTTAGGGCTACCAGTATATGCGTAAAGGCTACGAGGAGGCTAGGGGCAGGCCATTATGCACTGTGTAACAGAAAGGCGTACTCACTCATCAAGAGTAAAGTTAAGCTATGTTTTAACACTAATTTAATTAACTTAGAAGTAAGTCTTAATGTAACTTTCAAGTGTCACGACTCACGCCCGTGCTAGGGTCCATATTTGGTACTTTGATAAATTTGTTTTTACCATCTTTGTAAACCTATGGAGTGCAATAAATGATTGAGTATTGAGTATACCTATAAATTATTTCATCTTATTTCTAAAAGCCGGCCTGCCTGGCCTGTACCCTCTGTACCCGTAAGACCAATGAATTGAGGGCACACCAATCACACGCTGTTTAAACTAGTGGGCATCTAAAATCAAACATTCGTTACATCAATAGTTTTAATGGGCGTCATCATCATCTTTGTGAAACTAAAGTTCCTGTGGCTCCATTCTCTTAGGTCAACCCTAAATAACTAAATATTGACGCAATCTATTTGAGAGTATTCAGAGCATAATTTGAAGCTCTCCGATGAATGAATGAATGAATGAATAGACGATTTTTCATTCACACTGGCGTCACTTCCGCTGCTGATGAGTAAACGGACACACACGCACGACTCACATGAATACGGGTATGTTTGAACACTAAACTATTTCTTCCTGGAAATGGCATTCTCATTGTACGAAATCAAAAACATAGTAATTACTCATCATGATTGAAGTGATGCATTCTGATAACACAGTTGACGAGTCAGCGAATGTTTCAGTTTGATAACTTCTGACAGTTTGTGTCACATGCACCCTCCATGCACCAAAATAATTCTAATTTGGCAGCTGCCAAATGTATGAAATAAGTCTAAGCTATTGTGATTAACTCGCTAATCACAATTTTAGTGCCAGCAGTACGAAAGCGGATTAAGACATAACCCGAGTAAAGTTTGCCAACTCTATATACAATATGGAGTTGTCAAAGTTTACTCGGGTTAAGTCTTATTCCGCTATCGTACTGCTGGCCCTAGTGTTTTTGGCGCTAGTGACACATCTAATATAATACAATTTGTCTATAAAGTCGTGACATTAGATTATGGCAACATATATGTGACATTAGGGCACTACCGCGTACAATGATACATGGATGTTTTGGCACGTGGCCAAGGGTCGGAACTAACGCGATCAATCCAATCCCTCAATCTATCAATGTTGCATTGGTACCCCCCATCAGTGTCATCTAAGTGCCAAAACATCTATGTAGCATTCTATTTTGATTGACAAGCCAAATTATCATTATATAAAACACGCTGTTGTCTGCAAAGGTTGCCATTATTAATGTCACGACTTTATTGATAGACAAACTTTACATATAGAGCCCCGAGTTTTTCTCTGGGTATTTTTTCATTTTCTTCGCTCTTTTGCTATTTAACTGATCTATCATTGATATAAGCGATAAATCAATCAATCAATCAATTTCTTAATTAATGGCGGTCTAACAACTTAAAAAATAAAATAATAATAATAATAATAACTAACATGCTGCAAGCCTCAGTTAGAGGCTGTGTGTGTGTGTGTGTGGTATTTGGACAGATTCACTTTCGAGAACCTCGAAATGTTAGTGTAGTAGCACTACCCGGGAAGGATGTGAAGGGCTGTAGGTCCAAGTATTTCCCTCGGACTTGAGAAACTGCCTCCCCATATACAAGATATATCGTATCACAACTGTATGTGTATATTATATGTATAGGTTTAACTTGACATTTCTGGCTATAGGCATTGGAACAAACGTACAAAGGAAACTATTCTATAGATTAACATGAATTTATTTAGTTTTATCAAACATTTTGTGACAGTGCTCGGTACATTCTAACAGTTTGATGTGACCACAACATTCAGCGTTTTGCGACAACACAAACAACACAACAACTTAACACAACACGACAATTTACAAGGAAAATTTTATTTCGAAGGATTTTCATTCAAGGTGTGTAATTCGCGACTGGTTGAGAGGCACTCAGGGTAGGCATGATTCAAGTAGGAAGCCACACTTACATAAAATAATATTTTTACCATTAGTGACCAATGTATTACCACCAGGTACGAACACTGAATGGACCTTTGAAATTTTTGAATTAGACATTTATTTATGATTTTTACCCTATAACTTTGTATCTGTAATTGTGATATCGGATATTGCTCGAATATGTGCCCTTTATCCAAATTATTATTATTATTACACTGATTTCTGTGCATTTAGGACCCTATTATAATTTACAGTTTCATAATCTAACAGTTATCAAATAGTTAGCTCAATAAATACGACAAAGCACATTGTTTGTCAGCACTCAGCACCGTAGAAAGGGTTACAACATGAAACAGATTGAATAACAAAATAACGTATTAATTCTGACCAACAAACAGAATGTATCAAAGTACCGAACATCAAATGAACAATATAAATAATTCAACCTTATAATAAAAGTAATCAATATAATAATTGTCACTCATTCATTTACATATCATTAGTGATTAAATTGAAATCAGCCAGTGCTCAAACAGGAATTTATTAGCAATTATTTATAGGCACACACAAATGTATGATTGAAATATTGTTTTTGTATATTTTTATTAACTTGATAAATTAATCTAAAGTATAAACTATTTACAAATCGTTTCTTACACTTATCTATTCTAAGGGTAGGTTGCAGCTCTACTCTTACTCTTACGATTGATTCGAGTATTTTGAAAAATAAATCGTAATCTAAACAATTTATGCATCAATTTACTGAAGAATTGTTTATTGCTATCAATTTATCACTGCCACGGCTTTTTCTACTGAAAACAAAAACGAATATTTAAGTAAGTATGTATAATAAAATAAGTAACGGCCAATAAATACTTTACTTCCTAATAATATAAAATCAATACCTACTCAATTTCGAAAGAGATCAAAAAGTTTCAAAATACTCAAATTTGCCGTAACTACAAACAGCTAATCCAAAATAATCTCATTCTTCTAAGTAATCTGACGTAGGGTACAGTTTGAGTATCTACAGTACACTCAACTGTTAATTACATAACAGTATGTGATAAAGCCTTTACTTACTACACCATCATGTAACGTTACCCCTTTATTAATAAAAAAACTACTTCGGGACTAACTTTAGTCCCGGAGTAAAACTATTATTTATAAGGGGGTAGAGTCTAGATAATGATTTGTGTTCAAACTGTACCCATTCTATTCCCAACTTCTCAAGGCCACAAATGCATATTGCACCGAGCAACACAGAAAAGCATTTCTGTTTCTAGTCGTCCAGAGAATAGAAAATCACCGAAAATATTATCACTCTCTGGTTCTTAGCGTATCACTCTTCCATATTGTGTCATAGTAAATATTCACTCTGAACTTAGAGAATTTGATGAGATTCATTTTCTAAATTCTAATAATTTCAAGATGGTACGGTTTCCTAAGATTTCCCGATCCTGATGTGAAAATATGTATTGTTGCAACATGTATTAATGACTTCCTAGGCTCTAACTTATAATGTGGCAAGACATAAATTATTTTCATACAATATTATTATAGGGGCATGACCTACATGCGTACACGCACATTATGTAAAACAAGTCACCCCTTTTACAGTACTTTATGTATCTGGTTTAATGCCTATGAATAGTAAGTTACACTTATCTTCTTAATATTAAATATTACATAACCAATATTTAAAATTAAATTATCTACAAAATCGCCGAGGCAGAAGGCACTTGTAGCATTGAGAAATACCAATTTACCACTTATAAATATTTTTATGTGAATACATATTATTCAATATAAAAATATGGGGATTTATATGTACAATGAAGCATTCGTATCTAACTAAAACTATGTGTAAGTATTCATTTTAAATATTGTATGTCTTTTTAATAAAATAATAGATACGTATTTAAGCGTGCAGTCATTTTCGTGGTTATAATTTTCTTTTAAAATCGAATAGTCTGATTGACAGGCTATTTCAATAATAAATTCGTTCATTTTACAAGGAGAAGTTATTTAAGTATATCTAGAGATTATTATTAGTAGAAACAGTCTATCTACCAGAACCGTAATCAAAGATTGGTAAGTTAACAGGCAAAATATCGAAACCAAGCAGACATAATTGGAACCGCTATTCAGAATATTCTTTAAAGAATATTGCACTAATTTATCACAAAGATCATGAAGTAAAAGTTTTATAACACACACTGTATTGATTGTCCTCTTATCACTCGAGAAAATCTCAGAGTTATTAGCTCACTCACACGCATGTACAGTTAGTTAGAAAGTTTTTTTTTTAATCACTGTCTGTATTCATTGTGCGCACAATACTCTTCCGTCACTTGCTGTGGTCACAGGAGGGGGACAGGGGGGACGCCTGGCACCAGGGGTTCCGGGACCCCTTGCAGGACTCCTTGGTGGTAGTGGTGATGGTGCATCATACCGTTCATCATCTGCTGGTGATGAAGCATGGTCGCGTGGTGATGGAGCTGGGCGTGTTGGAGGGAAGCGTGATCTCCCTTCTCCTTCATCACGACTTCCTCTCGTTTCTTCACCTGTTTCCGCTCCTTGGCTCGTCGGTTTTGGAACCATATTTTAACCTGCGAATTGCATCTTGTGTTATTTTTTATTTATGGTAGAAGTGTTAGTAGATGTTATTGTTGGTAGTCCTAAAGGCTCAACTTTTCTAAACCGGTAATAATAATAAATGTTACGTATCTATTAGTTGATTAATTTTATAAGCCTATTTATGTGTAATTAAAACAAGATTCCGAACGCAGGTTCCGAACAATTGAGATCAGGCGTACCTCCTACACAAATGATCTATTTAGCAATGATTATGTTCATTTTTAACAGCGAACGTTATCTTTTCTCAAGAGCATTTTAAATCAATACGCCTTTTAAAAGTCTCAAAACAATATCGAAAAGTCTATAACCATTATCTATACAATTTATAAATGTAGCCCCACCCATCAAAGACGAAATTGCCCTCACACAACACAATTCACAACGTCAGAAAAGAAGCTTTACTTCAGAATACGCTTGGCGTGACCATGAAATTAGTAGATACCTATCTCAAATGGTCGATACAAACAGCCCAACAACAAAATACCATTAATTGATGCATAATTTTTACCCGGCCGTTCACCTAAACGGCAATTAGTATTTGTTTTGGCTCTATTCGTAATTTGTGTCCCTCTGCAATCTGAAGAGATCTAATAGATATAGGTCTAGATAGGTATAGATTAGTCTTAGATATATGTCAATAAAATCTGGGCCCTTATTCGCTTACCCGAATCCTAAACTTTTTATAAAGTTCCGTACTAATAATAGAAAGATGACGGTTTTGCCTATAGATGTTTCGAGCCAGCAATATTGCCGCAATGTTGCCGGATCGGCACATCTATTGTTTCGCCACATCAAATGAGTAAGGCACACTGTCCACGGACGCGTCAAATGACGAATGCATGCAACCTACAACCTACCGAGAGGCAAATGCGACGTTGCCGCTCCGTGGACACAGTTTCGTTTGTTTCTATGAAATATGCACGCAAGCTGCAAGCAATCGTCAAGCAATCGTCAATTGACGAAAGCGTGCGCATGACGTGCGGTTACGTGGACAGTAGGCCTAATTTTAGCGCGGTTGCGGTAGCTCTGAGATCAGATTTGAGAGCGGTTTATTATTACGGGCCTTTAACAACTACCAAAACGGGAATCGTGTACTAAATTATCGAATGGGCCTGGGGGGTTACCACAACCTCTATCACACCTTTTTAGCGATTTAGTATACTTCGGCAAGAAATGCTAGACATTAAAAGATGCCAACATTTGCAGCTTACTGCTTGTTTTCTTTAATGACATAATACTTGGTTTGTCAACCAAAACACGTAAAGGTGCCCTAATGTCACATATGTTGCCATTATTTCTTTGTCTAGCATTTCTTGGCAAAGTATAATGACGGTCATGGTATTTTTTCGTATCTAGGTATAGTTCCCGTGACGTAAGAACATGCTGAGTGACAGGGATGGCATGTGTGTGATAGAATACTTTCGGCCGCGACTGTAGCCTTCTCCGTGTCTTTTGACGTGACGAGAACTGTACCTAGCTTGTCTGAATCGCTACAAAAGTTATGGTAACCCCTTCGTGGGCCGTGGCTAAAGGGAATGTAATTTACCTGTCGCTCCGAAAGCCCTAGGCTGGCTGCAAGCTCCGCTTTGCGCCTGATGGTAATATACCGGCTGTAGTGGAACTCCTTCTCCAACTCCAGACGCTGGTGGTCGCTGTATACCACCCGGTACTTGTCTTTTGTGCGCGTTTTCCCTGCAACAGGGAGCGGAGGTTAGGATTCGTCGGGATTCATAGATTTGACTATTCTCTGACAATAAAGGCTTTCTGGGGCACAATTCGTTGACTTAAAACTAAATCAGTGCACTGATATTAACACACCTTTAGGTGCTAGACAAATGGGTTGATGTAAACCGATACCGACGCCATCCATTTTATACCAAACATTGGCAGTTGGTTAGACGTAATTTCAAACCGTAAAACCATCTCAAAGAACAATTTGAGCCACTTCTTTCCTTTACAGTCCTTTATATTCCAGTAACGCGGCCTAGTACAGTCGCTTTCATATTATGCTACAATAAGACTTCTCATGCTCGCTCTTATGACATACACGCTAGAGGCTAAAATGATATCGGTAAGATCTAGTTGTACTGTGTCTGTAGGTACAGCGGGCACGAGTACTATATCTGTTACGAGGTGGGAGAGTTCCCGAGGGAGTGATAAGGTTAATCCGACCGGCGATGTTCATAGGAGTCGAGGCTTCAGAGCTTAGAGCGGCGACCACACCAGTCGTTTGATACTGATGAGTACATTGTACGGTCTTCCCCAAAGGTACTCGAATATTTTTTACTCAATTATCCTCCTCCATCTTTAAAAAGTTATTCCAATAGAATGAGACACTTCCTGAATCCAGGAAAAAAATATGTTATAAAGTCGTTCCTTGCTATGATCTTAATGTTTCAAAACATCATAAATATCATTGGAAAAAAAAACCTAATAGGCACTTTTCTGCCGCAGCAACGGACGTAATGGGTCCGGTACGTAATTTCGAGTGCGTTGCAGTGTGAGCTATTATATAAAGTAAGTAGTAAAAGTATTTACTAATTAAAGTTTTTTTCGTAAATAGTAATGTGTACCCACATTATGGCAGAGGATTTCAAAATCTTTCGTGATGCCTATTACTGGCTAGTTGTGCCTCTGCCACCCCATATGGAAAAAGGCGTGATGTTATAATATGTAATGGTTTGGCAAAATTTACGTTTTCCAAAGGTATATGGAAAATACGGCTTCCAGATGAATCTGTTTGCCCAACTCCAAAGACATAGTTCAGACGTCGTCGTTGTGTGCATAACTCCGTAAATATGTCTTATCAGAGATATCAAGAACTTCATAAATTATGTTTGTCATGTGCGAGAGAATCAGTGGAATCATGAGTAAATACAACATACATACAATACACTTGAGAAATCTTACAACAAGTAGGTACTTATCTATATTTTCTTTCAAATATCATTCTTCTGGGATATTTAGAACATAAAATAGATATACTGTGATTAGAATAGGATTGCTTTTATTTACATATTTTTTTACTAAAAACTAATTTGTCGGCGGTAGTCAACAATATACGCTACCACTTTTGAAAGAAATTTTAAACTCCAAACTTATCTGAATAACACCGAAGATTTGCTGAACATGCTATAAGTAAACTAACCAACATCATGTTGAAGATATCGCCCCCGACGAGTTTTTGTTAAGTCAACAACGCAGAGACATGTTTTCCTACATCTTCGAAAAAAATCAGGCTGATGTGCTATTCGGGGTTGCCCGAATGACACAATATTAAAACGTTAAATAAATTTCCTGCAGCAAACAATATAGTATGGCTCCGATCCGGTAAAGTCAACAGATGAGTTTAGTCAGTCCAATGAAGGCTTTAATAGAAGGCGTTAATTTTCTAGCAAACATTTAAATGTCAATAAGTCAAAACTGTAACGTAGAAGAGAGCGAGATTGTCTTCAAGACAGACAGTGCATTACTCCTATGCGCACTACGTAAACCATTAACAAAATCCAAACTCATACAAGAATGTCATGAAACAATTAACAAACTATGTGAAAACAAAAAGGTCACGCTTCAATGGGTAAAAGGTTACCATGGAGACCAAGGTAACCGTGAAGCGGACAGCCTAGCTAAAGCAGGGGCTAGGAGAAGGGCGATCGGCTCTCCACCATTTCCACTCCTCTCCGCAGAAGCAATCAGGAAAAAAACAGCCACAACCGAAAAACAAAAGACCAATGGGTCAACCGGGACGACTGCAAATACTCCAAGTTATTTTTAAATATATACAACTATTTTACGAATTACTTGATGAGGCTAACGCGCAGCAAAATAAACATACCAATAGGCCTCATAACAGGCCATTGTACTTACACTTAACAAACACTTGAAAATTACAGGTGCAACAGACTGTTCCCTTTGCAGGGGATGCATGGAAGTGGACAAGACCATGGAGCACATGTTGCTTGCGCGGCCCTCCACTATAGAGACCAGGATCGCGATTCTTGTAGATAGCAGCAGAGCGTCAACCCTCTTCGAACATCCAGTCCTCCTACACCGGCTGGTGCTGGAGTTAGGTTGGCTGAATTGAAGTGCAGGCGCTGGGGAAATGCACAAAGGCCCCGCCCTCGTGGGTCAGGTGCAGGCACATCCCCCCCTGGGTGAAGAAGAAAAAGTCAAACAAAACTAATCTGAATTCAAAAGCTACTCTCATGTCATAAATTTTGAATTACAAACTTGAAAACGAATTCATAATGACGTACTTTATAAACGCAATACCGTTATAGTTTCACATGACGTTTTTCAGCACATTTGTGAGTAAAATTTATAATAGGCTTGTGGCCTAGGTAATCCAATAAATCTAGGAACAAGTCTTAAGTTGAAGCATTATGTACAAAATGGCTTGACATTCTCAGAATTGTATATTTCCAGCAGATATATTTTATAATGTCAATTTTGTGCAAAAAAAGACAGCATTTGATGGCAATTTTACATGACGTCTCATTTCATAGAACTGAGGAACAAAAGTTCCGTTTTGACAGTTCATAAAAAGAATCTATTTTGACTTGACAGGCCACAAGCGCATTATCTTTGTCGGTACTAGACATTTTTAACCGACTTCCCAAAGGAGGAGGTTTACAATTCGTCCGGATAATTGTTTTTTTTTTTTTATGTATGTGCCTCGATAGCGCCTAGACGGATGGACCGATTTGGAAAATTATTTTTTTGTTTGAAAGGGTTTACCTTCCCATTGGTCCCATTGACACCAGGTCAGGATCTGATGATGGGATCCTGGAGAAATCGAGGGAACTCTTCAAATATTATAGGCAGACATATAGTGATTTTTGTGTTTTTCATAATAACTCGTGCAAATGCACATGGTAAGCATAATATTGTGATGCGGAACTGCTGATGAAGACCACATATGGCCACCAGATCTGCTCAATACCAGGTACAAATACAATGCATGGCTGACGGGCAGGCAACGCAAAGCCTAAACCGGTGGACCTAGAGCCATGAAACTTTGTACAGGGGTTCCTTAGTAGCGTGGTGTAGCACTGATATGAGATTTGACAAAATTAATTCCCCAAGGGGGGGGGGGGGGATAAGGGGTTACAGTTTGTATTAAACTCAATCTAATCAAATAGGGTTTGTGGAAGTCGGTTTTTTCTAAAGTTTACTTTTTGTTTGAATTATATCAAAATCGGATCATAGCTCGAAAGTTATCATTATAATTTTTAAGTCGGCCATAATTTAACTTAGGTACGCCTGGTTTCCAAAAGAAAAATTTCTGTGACAACTTGTTATATAAACACTTCTGTTAAACTCATTTCAGCCAATCACGGGCCGCTAATTTGAATTTATCTTAGATTAAACGCCAGTAACATTTGACCACTCTTATAAAAATCGGGGGTAAAGCTTTCATAAATAAAATAAAACATAAAATTTTGCTGGGTCATTAAAAGTTTTCAATATAAAGTCATCGGTATCGTAAGACCTCAAGGTACGTCGGCGTACCTAGCGGCGAATATACACAAACGCAAACATTTCCGCCGAAAGCATCGTGAGGAAACCTTCAGTTCAGTTCAGTTCAGTTCAAAATTTTTATTGACCATAAAATCATACATATTACTTAGTCAACGTCAATATAATATTAATATTTTTGTATACTACCGCCCGTTCGGAAGTTGTGGGCTTAGGGATGGAGCAAAGAAGGGCAAGAAACCTCCCCCGTACCTCTTTTTAAAATATCAGAGCCTTAAAAATACAATGTTATGTATTTCTACTTAAGTCTAAGGAAATACACCGAGGAGAGACGTACTGACTCAGTCCATCGCCCCTCTTTGGATTTCTGTGCGCTGAGATGGTAAAGACCATGCAGTTTTGTCATCTAAATATTCTTTTACACTGTAATAAGACTTCTTCAATAGGCCGTTTTTGACATAGTTTTTGAACCTCCTTTCTGGTAGGTCCGTTGCTTCATTAGGTATTTTATTATAAAAACTAACACATACTCCCATAAAAGAGTGAGCAACCTTACTGAGTCTGAACGCGGGCATAGCAATCTTATTTCTATTTCTAGTGCTAATACTATGATTATGACCTAAAGTCTTAAATAAACCTATGTTTTTTCTGGTATACATGATATTTTCATAAATGTATTGACAGGTAACAGTAAGTATATTGATATTTTTGAATTTGTCCCTTAGTGATTGCCTAGCATCTAGTTGATAGATAGCCCGAATGGCCCTTTTTTGTAAGACAAATATTGTGTTTATATCTGCCGCTCTCGCGTTACTCCATAGCTGCGGCGATGGGCTAGCCCCCTGTCACGCCACAACCTGTGACTACGCCACAACCTGTGACTACGCCACAACCTGTGACTACGCCACAACCTGTGACTACGCCACAATCTGTGACTACGCCTCAATCTGTGACTACGCCACAACCTGTGACTACGCCACAATCTGTGACTACGCCACAACCTGTGACTACGCCACAATCTGTGACTACGCCACACCGTATGGGATAAGACGTGACGCTGTTATTTCATTTCAACCTGCTGCGATGTTTGAGAACCACAGCAGTCCTCGCGTAAAGGCGAGTGCACATGATGTCTCGAGAGAGTTATGACGTCATTATTTACGTCCACAGTAGCCGAGTGCGGGTTTCGTCGCGGGAGGGAGAGGGACAGAGCTACATAGCGCATAGCGCTGTCCCTTTCTACTAGGTTGAATCTGCCGCGGGCGTCTTCATTCACACGGAAATGAAATTCATATTCATTCACATTTATTGCACGGTTTACATGAGAAGAGATTTCTTTCAGCAAACCTAGACAGGAGAAAAATTGTGCTGAGAGGACAGTCCTACCCAGTATACAATAAACTAGTGGCTCTGTGAGCTGTAGACCTCGCGAGTATGTCGGTGGGAAAGCTGAACTGCTAAAACACATAAAAAAAATAACCCAAATAATTTTCTTTCAATAACACATACAAACTTATGAATGTACCTGGTTACGTACATGCAGTATGAAAGTAGCCGCACCAATAACTTTGTAAACTACATTTCGCGATCTTTTATACAACCTATTGACTTTTTACTAAAATTATATAATCTGTTTCACTCTCATAGTCTTTACAAATCCAACGACACCTCATTTGTTAATATCCATCGAGCCGTTTGGGTTGTAGCGATTTTTTTACATTTTAAAACCCCATATCTCCGCCATTTTGAAAAAAATCAAAAAACTGGCTCGAGTAAAAAATTCTATTTATTTTTTCAACCTGCTCACAAAATTTCACGAGAATCGGTTCATAAATGCGACCTGTAGAGGAGAACAACCGGACATACAAAAGCATTTTTGCCCAAACCTGAAACGGAGACGCTTCGCTCGCTTCGCTCGCTCATCTGTTTCACTCTCATGGTCTTTACGAATCCAACGACACCTCATTTGTTAATATCCATCGAGCCGTTTGGGTTGTAGCGATTTTATCTCCGCCATTTTGAAAAAAATCAAAAAACTGGCTCGAGTAAAAAATTCTATTTATTTTTCCAACCTGCTCACAAAATTTCACGAGAATCGGTTCATAAATGCGACCTGTAGAGGAGAACAACCGGACATACGAAAGCATTTTTGCCCAAACCTGAAACGGAGACGCTTCGCTCGCTTCGCTCGCTCGGTCAATAAAATGAAACTGGAAATAGTATAGCGATAGCGTATTAATATCAATTGCTTCTATGCTGGGTGCAAAATGCCATATTTGGCGTGTCTGCGGCGGCGGCAGCGGGCGGTGGTTCTTATTTCGTTTATAGACTGCTCAAATGCTGAATTTTGTGCCTTTCACAGCAATCTATGCGTTTTCCGTTGCTGAAATGGCCCCCCGTATTTCAGTGCTCATCGCGAGTCCATTAGAAGAAAATGTCCAACTTCAAACATAACCTCAAAACCTGTAAGGAGTTTGTAAAGCTTTTCACCTTTTTCAAGCAAAGTTGCGGATAAAAGAACCTCTTTGAACCGCTTTGTACGTTGCTGCCTCATTTCTTTGGGGTCTGCCTGACGCAAAGTGTTTGCATCCTCCTTTGCCTGACCTTTAGGGGTACCGAATCTGCTAGATTCTGGGCAGGGGGGGATACTTCTAGGTTATTTCATTCAAAATACAATAAATGGCGTCGAAAGTTACCTATCCTTCCCCTTCAGGCTTTGTCTTCAGCCCCATGAAACTTTGTACAGGGGTTCCTTAGTAGCGTGGGGTAGCACTGAGATGGGATTTGACAAAATTAATTCCCCAAGGGGGGGGGGGATTACAGTTTGGTGGAAGTCGGTTTTTTCTAAAGTTTACTTTTTGTTTCAATTATTATCACAATAAACACAATGAATGAAAAGTTTTATTTGTTGAAAACTGAAAATGGCGCGCACTTTTTTTTTGTTTTCACTCTTTGACTCTGACTGCCAGGAGGCAACGCAAAGGCCAAACAAACAGCCAAATATAAAATTTCATCAACGTAAACTAAATACAGCTCTGTTTTCTTAGTTTGCTTTTAATTTGTTGAAAATAAATGTTTAGTCATCTTATTTTGACAATTATTATTAATCAGTAATTAAAGTCAATAAAAATACCTATCTAATATTTTCCAGCATTAACTTCTTCTTAATTTTACGTAACTTTAATGCTATCATTACAAAACAACAACTGTACAACTTAACCTAACTTAAGACTACAAACAATTAAATAAAATAAAATCAAAATTATAAGTGCCTGTTTCGCATATTTGGTTTCTCAATCAAAACACGCAGTGGTGCCCTCCTCATATGTCACATATATGTTGCCATTATTTCTTTTGCCTAGCATTTCTTGACAAGGTATAAGTACATACTGTACTACGACGACGCGGCGGGGCGGCGGCGGCCGGGGCGTCGTCCTCGCCCGTCGGTCGTCGCGACATTTGCGCCTACCTATCTAAGATTTATGAGAAGTCTATATCAATTAAAATTGTGTTATCAGGGTTTCTGTAGGTCCTTGCTTAGATGTTTGGAACAAGTCAACAACGCGGGCGGGCTAGGGCGCTGTTTAGACAGTGGTTATTATCGTCGACAAATACCGCAAGGCGAGAGATAAAATGGGATGAACATTCAGACGGTTTTGAGTTCAAGTTTCGTATTTTTGAAAATTTAGTGCAATTTGGTTTCTTTGATAGATGGTTAAACTGTAACACATCAAAATATACGTATTGTCAAAATAAATGATTCATGGACTATTGCTTAGCTGGCTAAAAGGCACAACTGTGCCTCTGATAACCCGTATGGGAAACTATGTAAAATAATTATGGTATGACCTAAGTAAACAAATACTAAAATTAAAACATAGCTAGCTGCTTCCGTTAAAAAAGTTGCAGTTAAAATTGTTGACAATACTCAAGAAACAATAAAACGAAATTGGACTGTAAAAATACTACTGGGCAATTGACACAGCAAGTGCTTTGAACATAAATCACTTCTTCATAAATATTTTACTACTTCTATCTACAGTTCACTGATTTTATTCTTTACCAACAAATAATAAAGTAATTATGATAACATACTCCATTCAACGGTTTAGTGATATGACGTGAAATAATAACTATTCAATATAGTAAACCGAGAGATGTAATACAATGATATTGTAACTACAAGAAATTCAATGTTAACATCGTGTAATCATCAAATGGCTTGTCGGACGCGCAATAGGGTGTGGATTGTGACAAGAAAACAATTAATCGAGTAGATAACGAGGCCTTATCACCTTTGTCGGTGGAACCGAAATCCTGGGCCGTAGGTAATGCACGATTATCGCAAGTTAGCCATAGATAGCGGTTCTTTTGAAGCTTGCTATGTTGACTTTGTAGGTAGGTACGAGTGTGTCTATCGAGGCTGGCCCTTCTTGTAAGTACGTTAAGTACATAATGAGTTTCTGATGGACGCAGGCGCGGTAGATAATCTGCTATCGAAGCGATAAAACGTGGGAGATAGTGGGCCGTTTCCTTTCATTTTTTGGCTTCAGGAGTCAATGCTCAAGATCTGCTTTGAAATTCCAAATATTGTATAGAATAAGTTATCTTTGTTTCTTCAGTATTGCTAAATAAATGTATGAATTAGTTGGTTATTTATGGCATTCATCTTGGTTTTTGTAATAAAATGTACTTATATTATCTATAATTATTTTACCCTGCAATTTAAGTCGACATTAATTAAACAAATAAGCTTCAGTAACAAACAATCGAAATACAATTCGTAACCGGAACAAAAGGAACTATCTAGGCAACGTACGAATTTCATCCCTCTCCGAAAACACTCCCTCAGGGAAGGGTGCGAGCGGAGGGAGGAGGGACAAGCAGAGGCCGTAAAGCCTGGTAAAGCGGAAGTTGGTGATTTTAGGTAGGTATCTGATTTATATCATTTATATACCTCCTATGTGGTAAAAGTTTGAGGCTTTAATGTCTGAGGGCCAAGTATCGTTAATACCGTTATGTTATTTTTGTGATTACTGCGCAGAGACAGAACAATACTTAAGTATTTGATTAGTGAAATTCTCAAATCAGAAATCGGAGGTGACAGTTTCCGATTCAGTCTCAGAGAGAAGGTAAGTTAATACTTTCTTCTTTATTAAAAACAACTAATAAATTACATAGGTACGTATTAGTATTCCTTGATACTGAGATATGTAAAGTGTATGTAGTATATCAGTATGTTTAAGTAGTAGTTGTTCTTCTGTATTTAGTATTTGTTCGTTTATATTTTATTTAAACTTGTTATTGTGCACTACCCTTTCATTATATAATTTTTCCTTTCACGCCTGGTTTGCTGGAAGAGATCTCTTTTTAGAGATAAGCTCGCCTTTGTACATGTGTTTTCTTTTAATGTAACTGTTTAAATTATTGTGTGCAATAAAGAATTGTGAATTGTGAATATACATGATGATTGATATTGATACTGCCAACTAGCTTAAACAATACGTCACAATAATTAAAAGTGATAAAATATGGCTGATGATGAGAATCAATCATTACTCGTGTCTTTGTTTAGCAATCCATGATCTGTCCCAGAACCGTTATTTTTTTACGCTGTTACCGTCTTACCGCCATATACGAAGAAGCCTCTCGAACACAACATCTACAGACAGATGCAAACATCGTCGCAACAAACACGAATTTCTGAGACCACTGGCGGATACAGCCCCAAACTACCTCGGGAATTTCATACTGACTAAACTTTTCGATTGAATTTAGGTGCATTTTTTTCGATTTTGCTCTTTTACACAGCATACTCAAAAGAAACAGAAATATATTCGAAATTACAATTTTTCTCGGGCGACTAACGCTACCCACTATGAGTTCTTATTTCTGGTGCACCCAGGAATTTCGTTCCTCTCAACTTTTCAATTTAATTCAGGTGCACTTTTACACAGCATACTCAGAATAAAAAGTAATATATTCGCCATGATATGTGATTTTTGTGGGGCGGCTGGAGCCACCCTATCTATTAGTTATTATGTGCCTGTGGTGTTCCCAGGAATTTCATCATTGGACTAAATTTTTTGATTGCATTCAGGTGCACTTTTACACAGACACAGCTTATTCAGAAGAAACAGAAATATATTCGAAATATTAGCCATGTTATGTATGTTAGCCGCCCTATAAATAAGTTCTTACGTTCCGGACTTCCGGTGCTTCATTCCTTTGACTCAACTTTTCGATTTCATTCAGGTGCACTTTTACACAGCATAATAGGAAGAAACATAAATATAATCGCCACCATCATATGTGATTATTTAGACGCGGCTAACGTCGCCCTTTTAGTTTTTATGGTGCAGAGGGCCCAGGAACTTCATTCTTTGGACTTCCAGGACTCAACTTTTCGATTGAATTCAATTCATTCAATACCAGCATAGTCAGAAGAAACATAAATAGTCGTCTCGTTAGTCGACTTACTAGTCAAGGGAAATTTTCGGGTAAAATAACGCTCTATGTATTATTTATGGTGTTCTCGTTGCTCGACTGGCTAGCAGCCATGGGAATAAGTTTCTCATTAGTCCTGTTGCTAACCTATTCCTAAGTTATAAAGTTCTCGTTACTCGACTTGCTAGCCATGGGTTATTTCGGGGCCGGCTGACTCCACCCTATGAGGTCCAGATTTAAATACAGGTGGCCAAAAGCTATTATAGTCAAAGGCTGATAATATTGTCATCATCACAAGCACGCCGCCGCAGGGTTCCAAAAGAAAGTCGTTGACAGGTTGATTGACGTCAATACAAAGTGCCACTGACTACAAACTGTGGAAATACAAAAAGTGTGAATAATCTGTTGATAGTATGGGCTGCTGTTTATTTGCCTCTTACTTTGGCACCCTGTGGTGAAACTTGAAATTAAGGGACATTTACGGTCTTTTTGGCTGTGCAGTATTCTTCAGTAGGCTCCGAGGGTAAGTATTACTATTAATCACGTTTACCCTGGTTAGTAGTCAATTAGAACAAGAGAAAGGGGACGTGCTTGCATAAGGTCAGGTCGTTCTGATTTTTCTATATGTTGTTAGGGCTTAAACCAGCATTAAAATGCCAGGATTTGCTATTTCCCAGTGCCGTGCGAGCGGCGGTGTACCCAAAACCATGAAGTTGCCGGTCATTCTTCAGTTTTCAACCGACTTCAAAAAAAGGAGGAAGTTCTCAATTCGACCCGTATGTTTTTTTTTTTTCTATGTTTGTTACGCGATAACTCCGCCAATTATGAACCGATTTGAACAAATCTTTTTTCGGCGTATAGGTAATACCTCAAGGGTGGTCCCATTGACACCAGGTCAGGATCTGATGATGGGATCCTGGAGAAATCGAGAGAACTCTTCAAATATTATAGGCAGACCTATAGTGATTTTTGTGTTTTTCATAATAACTCGTGCAAATGCACATAGCATAATATTGTGATGCGGAACTGCTGATGAAGACCACATATGGCCACCAGATCTGCTCAATAGGTACAAATACAATGCGTGGCTGACGGGCAGGCAACGCATAGCCTAAACCGGTGGACCTAGAGCCATGAAACTTTGTACAGGGGTTCCTTAGTCGCGTGGGGTAGCACTGATATAGGAATTGACAAAATTAATTCCCCAAGGGGGGGGGGGGATAAGGGGTTACAGTTAGTATTAAACTCAATCTAATAAAATAGGGTTTGTGGAAGTCGGTTTTTTCTAAAGTTTACTTTTTGTTTCAATTATTATTCAACATTTCAGAGAAAGAAGGGTTGACTGCTATGGTGAGTTTGCATGCTTTATAGTAGACTTTGGCTACAATTTGAAACCATGGCGGGCTCTATACAGCTATTTGGTTCCTACAGTACAGTTCGTCAAAAGTAGGCTCGTCACCCTATTAATCGCTATTTCTTGAGCCTAGGTTTAAGCCAATAACTTTTGAACGGCTGAACCGATTTCAACAAAACTTATCCAAGAACCAGAGGGAAGTCTACAACCACTTATAAAAATATACGTAAGTTAATATATTTAATATGGTAAATATCTGCTTCAAGCAAACAGATCGTAGCCTTCCTACCCGACCAATCCCAGGCCATTTCCCCATTCGTGGGGCCACAAAGCGGGCGGGCGTCGCCAAAACCGATTGATCACGGGACCGTGGCACGGTGACAGTAATCTCTTGTAATCTGGCAGAGGCCCAACCGGGATTGGTGAAGGGACAAATGGAGATTTATTCCCTTGTAATGGTGACAGAGTTGTGCAAACAGCGGGCAAGGTAAATAAGAGCAGACACGATAAACGACTTGCATGCAAGTTGTTTGTAGGTTGGAGTTTTGAAGTGTGTGTGCGGTCCTGTTTTTTTTTATCTTGAACTAATTTTGAATATAAGTAAGTATAAGCATGTGTGCTATAACGTAATACTTATATACTTTCATCAAAATTGTTTAATTGTTAAATAACTCAAAAATTAAGTAAAAATAAAAGTAAGTACTTAATTTATAAAAATAAATAAATAGGTAATTATAATCTAAGTATAAATGTAATCGATGGAACCCTATAATTGGCTTTATCTCGTAAGTCTTTATATTAACATTTTTTGTAAAGATAAATGCTGTTGGCTTCCTGAATAAATAAATAAATAAATAAATAATAAATAAATAAATAAATAATACTCTGTAATATCTATTGCTCAATTGTTCATGAAAAAAAAATATAATAAACTGATGATGGTGAAAAGTTGCTCACAATAACGTCAATCGCTTTATGTTATAATTTTTTCCCTGAACAAACAAAACTAGTATACCTACTGTAGTAAAAAATAATTTGAGGTAACTTTTGACACCACAGAAACTTTTACAGTGTTTCTCAACTCTACTATAATTTTCTGGAGAGGTTTCTGCTACGGGCTACGCCGTAGCAGCGTAGTAGATGCTACGCAACGCAAATTACCGTCTAAAATTAAATAAACATTTTATTGATAAAGATTGCTAACTTTTTATATAATAGTTATTAATATATTATATATTTTATTAGTTAACCTTAAGAAGAGTTGATTGATTAGAAAAGATAAACTAAACCGTTTTTAACACCAAAACAAGCAAACAATTTTGTAATATATCGCATAATCAAGATTTTGTGTCAGTTGTTTTCGTCTTTCTAAGTAGGTAAGGGATGTTCATTGCCGTAAAAGCCTTCTAATTACCTATCAACAGATTTGCTAAGAACGTTAGATACACAAGTTTATCATAACATACCATACATAAGTGAATCACTGTTTAAACATGCTCACAATTATATATCTGGTACCTCGTATAGGCAAAATCACTCTACATATTCTGGTACTTGTACACAAGGTAAAGATACCTACTTTTGTATTCTAACCGCCCACAGCAAAGCCTTTAACTTTCCATCCGACTAAAACTCTAGCATCAGTACCACCGGTCCCAACCCTCAACCGCAGTTGGAAGTTAGTTCCCCGGTCCCCTGGGCCCCATCCGCCATGATTGTCGCAGAGCTGCAACCCGACGCCAAGTACCATCACACAACCCCACTTGCACAAATGCACGCCTTATGACACTCGAAATAAGTGCCTAACTGTTACTGAAACAGTTGGTGGTGGTACAGCAATGGTACAGAGTGTAGCAGGTTTAATTGCTCGGGTTCATGCACTCGGTCCCTGGACTCGCGTTAACAGGAAATTGTGGGAGGAAAATAAAGAGCTAATTTTATAAGAATTATTGAGGTTGGACCAGATACTGTTTGAGGGTGTATTAATATTTTTAAGAGAGTTTTTTAGTAATTAAAACGATATACCGATAGTGATGTAATCATTTTATTGCATTACAATTTGAATAAGTAATGCCCGATTTCACCAACAATCCCTAATTTTTAGGAGACACTTTAATTTTTTCAGGGGCCACCTAGCGGTTGATTCGTTTTGAACTAATTTTAAGGGTCATCCAGGCTACTAGGGAATCCCCTAAATATAAGAATCCGGCCACTCGAAATAATCGCTAGACAGCTAAGAAAAAGAGATACGTGTCCCCTAACTGTTGGTGAAACCGGGCATAAGTCCCTTAACTCATTAAATGCCAACTACGTATATATAAACATAAACAAAACCATTTACATAAGTACAGGCACATACATTGCTTCTGGCCCAACACTAGAATACCCTGTGTCGTGGGTACCAGAAACGGCGACATCACAAACATGTAGGTACGTGGTAGGTATGTATACGTAGTAGACCGTTTTGAATTTTATTACCATGACATGAGGTTAAAAATCGCGATGCGTCAAAAGTATGGCTAGCACTCAATGTGTTAAATTGGTCGCCCCTTGTTCACTCTCAAATCAGAAAATATGAAAACACTTTAAAGACTACATCGATGTCTACCACGCACGGCAAACGGTAGTCTCGTCGTCGGATAATAAAGAGGGATCCTCAAGTTTGACCGGTTTAATAATAGCGAGAGATTTTTAGTTACTTCTCCATAATCTCCATAATTACTTTAATCAGGTCAAAAACCTACAGAATTCTTCACATGCTGGCCTCCAGCTACCTTACTGTAAGTTGACGATCATAGATAACTGAAGGCATGGTAATAATGATGAATGTTACGACGACAGCAAGAATTACTCACAGTTTTATTAGTTAAGTGTAAAGTGTTAAATTAATTATGGCTCATCTTTATGCGCTCAACAGTGAAGCAATGGTTTATTTAATATGCCAAACTTAATATTTTACTATTGGTCGGCCTAACTCTGTCGCTCTTTCGCAAAATCACGCAAACTTACTCGATTGTAAATCGTGATTGTGTTCAAGTTGACGATTAAATTAACTTAGATATTAATAAAATCATTCGACGAGTACCTATCATCTATCATCGTGTGACCCTTATTAGACATTCTGCGAGAGTGTGGCGAGATACCACTAATACTATGAGTGTGGCAGGTTCTCGGCCGGTTTCTTGAACAATTGATTTGTTTTGTATTGTGATTTTTATATTGTAGCTGCAATGTGAATCTATTATTTATATTGTATTTTATTTGTAATTTGTGTGGCTTCGGCTGTAAAGACACAGATATTTTTATGATATTATTTCAAGACTGTCATTTCAAAAGTGACTGAAAATAAGAACGTAGATTATACCGAAGCTAGACCCAGGGGCTTGATGTTAATAAATAAATAAAATAAAATAAATAATATATTAAGTAATTTACATTTACAATACATATTCATTTCACATGTGTGTAATGCGAAAAAAATCGAGCTAGCGTGCGACGCTCTACGTATTTCGAGACCTACAGACCCATTATTTGGATTGTTAATGATGTTAAAAAAACTAGTAGGTACTTACCTAGGTTTCCCAGTCATACATAACATTGGTAACACATTGATTAAATAAGAAAATATAACTCAATTGAAAACAATACTTGTATTTGAACCAGTGCCTACGCTATTATAGTTTTCCCAATTAACAGCACTGCTAATGAATGACGAATGTTATTTCTTATTATAATGACGACTACAATAAAAGTTTTATTGAGTGAATATTGCTTTATTGGCGTGAAATTATGTATAAATAAATATCACGGATTGTGCGGTTTGCACGCAAACAATCTCCTTTAATTAGTCGGTTTTACTTGAGAAAGCATTTCCTTTGGTAAATAATTGTTGTTCTTAATTAATAAAAAAAAAAAAGATACGCGTGTAGCACCGTACACGTGTTAGAAGTAAAACTTCTGTAGCTAGATCATTAAGTGGTACCTATACTATACACCTATACCTACCTATACTAAAAGAGATTTAAATTTCCAATTTTGAGATCCAATCTCTGCTTCAAGTTACTTTTAAGTTTCAGACGTCCGATTATTTGAAATTATTTTATACTTGTACTTACTTTTAATACGTCATGTCATTTATTTCCCACCATTCCTTATCTACAATTTGTCGCGCTCGTGGTGATATACTTAACTCATTCAATAGTGTCACTACTATTTGCATCTCGCTCAGATTATATACCATCTGACGTCACGTCTTTAAGCCGTCTCGCTCAAATGTATGCATTGCTTTGCTTGTTTTAGAAATCCATATCGACCCGTGTGACATTGATGAAACTCTTTTCTTACAAACTGTATGGATCGCATCGCACAGCTGTCAAACATAAGTTCCGGTTCCAACAAAGAGGTTGAACGAAGTAGTTTTTGGTCACGTCACTGGTTTTGTTTATTCCAGCCAGCGGCGGCGGCGGCGGCGGCGCCATCTTGGCCATACCGGAAATCAAGAACTCGTGGAAGAATGCTTAAAATAATTTTTATTTGTTAACGTTTCATCAGGTTTTTCTCTCACTAATTAACATTCTTTATTGTACGAATGTATTATTATCTTATCTGATTAGTTAAAAACCGTATTGAAAATAGTTGCGGTTTTAAAAGTCTTCAGCCGACCCTGACGTCACCGATTCCAATTTCCGTTACATTTCTTAACCACTCGTGATAGCACCCGGCTAGTATCAATTGAAAAGCAAATATATGAATAACCCACAGTTGAGAGGTTAAATAAATTTTACCCCCGTGCCCCAAGAAGTTTTACTTCAAAAATATCGATTGTTTAGTGGTTGTGGAATAGAATAATGCAAAGCGTACAAGTTGCACCTAGGAAAATCGCTTCTATTACCTACGGGTTAGGGGTTAAAACTTCATGGGCGTGAACTGTCAAAACGGGCCTTTTATTTTGTGAAGACTTTAATTGAGACATTTCTAAGCAGGTTCCAGTAGACTTGTTGCTTTGGAACCGTTTCTTCTAACGCGCATGATGAATATGGTTTACATTAAGAAGAGGATACCCAGACCAACAAACGATTTCCCTATTAGTACAGTCATCCAATCATCAGTATCTAAAAAAAACCGGGTACCCGTGAATAAATATATAGTGGATTTTTCCTTCGTAGCTGTCTCGGGGGGTCACTGGGAGTGTAAATTCAAAATGGCGACCAAATGATGCTTAAAAAAAACACTTTGGGAATATACGCAAAAGCATAATTTGGTCGCCATTTTTAATTTACACTCCCAGTGACCCCCCCCCCCCCAGACAGCCACGAAGGAAAAATCCACTACCTATATATTTATTCACGGGTAAAGTCTATAATACAGTCATTAACTACTCCAAAAAACCGACCCTACCCGTGAATAATATAGTGGATTTTTCCTTCGTAGTAGCTGTCCCGGGGGGGTCACTGGGAGTGTAAATTCAAAATGGCGACCAAATGATGCTTTTGCGTATGAAAAAAAACACTTGGAATATACGCAAAAGCATCATTTGGTCGCCATTTTGAATTTACACTCCCAGTGACCCCTCCAAGACAGCCACGAAGGAAAAATCCACTATATAGATATTTATTCACGGGTCAAAGTCTGTAATGACTGATATGGCGCTGTGTGTGAAAGACAGACATAAAACATTTAAATAATCGGACTTGACTTGAAGATCCCTCTACACAATGGAATACAAGCACGAAGGATTGTGTAGGTACCCAAAACGGCATGTCCTACAAAAATGGCCTTGGTCTTGTCGCTTCTCTGTCTTGCTTGTCTGATCAGTGGGCAAGGCGCCCATGGTAGTCCCATCTGCATCCCAGACAATCCCA